>JAUMHM010000051.1:140148-154239 GCA_032362435.1 Melikaiella ostensackeni | reverse complement strand
TGAGGGTTTTGTGGCGCAAAATTTGTTATTGATGGCACATATGAGCGCATTTGCGGCGGAATTCAGTGTGCTGAAGAAATTCTAAAATTATGATGGGGGGGGGCTGGTGTAACTGACCTTTTTTTAACTTCATTTGTACAATTTTGTCGCCTCGGTGATATTTTATGTCATTGAAATGAAACTGTAGCGCAAAGTCCATATTTTTCTATCTTATTTTATGAATATTAGATACAGGTACGGTCGAACGATGTTCACGCATCAAAGGCGACAAGATCAGAGGGAATGCGATATGATGCGAAACCTGCATCTACGTAGGTTATTCTCTGTGAAGATCATCGTGGGCGTACGTGCCTACGGCAGTGATCTTTTCATGGAGAACATTCGTGTTAGCAAACACAGGTTTAATTTCGTATGCAAATATTTCATAAAGCGTTGCGATGGTGAAATGCTTTACGTGTATCCTGGTATCGTCAATGGTGGTCGCCTTAAATTTCGCTCCGAACCATTATTTATCCATAGAATTTAAAGTATCGTACGTATTTATTTATGTCGACGCAACATTTTGTGTGAGGTATTTGCCAAAAATAGTCTATTGAGGTAAAAGAGCAAAAAATATTTCCGTTTTTAAGAACATTAATAAAAGTGGGATTTTATAATACGATTTAGCCAAGAAAGACGCTTCAAAATTTACTCTCATTTAAAAAAGGGGAAGAAGTGTTTCATTATAAGAAACTAACGTGTTTTTGTAGTTTCATCCATAAAGTTCCTTCAAAATTTCTCCTGGGTTGCATGGAAGGATTCCTGGACATCCGGTGAATGTTTCACTGATATATCCTATGTATCTCTAAGTACGGTTCTTTACTAATATGGGAACATCAAATAAAATCTAGGAAACTCAACGAATATTATGTTTCAACGTTCCCACTGTAATTATATTTACACTTTTTGCGAAGTACACAAAGTGGTGACTATCAACCAAAGTAGGGAGGAGAGTGTGGTGAGTCGAATTCTGACTCCTCACGCTATTCTTCCGTTATATCTATCAACGATTAATAAAGAATGGCACAATCAGGACGATGTGCGAACGGTATGGGAGAGATTCTAGTTTCTAATGGAACAACATGGTACAAGCTCAGCACCTAATGCATGGCCTAAAGAATATCTAATTATCTAACACGTGACCCGGCACGTGTGGGAAGCTCCCGCCGCTATATTCTGATTCATTTATGGACGAAAAGAGAATGGTGAAGCGACTTCCGACCCCTGGCGTGATATTTTGTAAAGTTTACTCGGGCGATTGACAGTGTGAAACGTATGCTGTTATTATAGGTAGGCACTTACACGCTGACATTAGTAAATGCAATTTCATGGTCACATGTCCTAAACTCAAGAGACCCCCATTTTCCAACATATAAACAAAGCCATTTATTTTACGTGATAAGAAGCACAAAAATGGATACCATAATTACGAGAGTATCAACAGTTACAATAATGTAAGACCTAAGAATATAAGTTCCTAGTGTGATAGTTATTGTTTTGTTCAGGAGAACTTTTTTTTTAAGAGGAAAATTATTTTGCGCTCGAATTAAGGTGTTAAATTATATGTTTAGAAGCTTATCCGTCGTCAATTTCGCAATTGATGCAGACGAATGTTGTTGACTGCCAATTCATAATACACTTCTCATAAGCCCAGTTTTTGTATTATATTGAACCAATTGCTCGCAGGGGATCCTTTCAGAATAAGCTTCGCAACAAGCCACAGAGAAATATTTCTTTATTCCATTATTATGTCATAAAAACTCAGGGGTAGAATGTGCCACTTGGCACTTTTTGCCCCCCGACGTTCCCATAAATTAGCATCAACATTTTTGAAACGATTCAAAATATTTTCAATAGTAAGCTATCTGTGCTACAAGAATACATAATTCGCATCAAATTATACTCACTTCATGTCAATGGCATGTATCTAGAAATAAACTTTAATACCAAAATGAAATACCGACGAAAGAAATACTTTCTTCACAAGAAAACAATTTAATCTTAGCAACGATCTCACCAACAGCTGTCAGCGGCTGCCAGTGGCTATGGAGAGTTCAATTGAGTCGATTGATCGATAGAAGATGTCAAAAGTGTAACAAATTCTAAGTTTTTGTGTTATCGTATGTGGCACTTTTCCCCCGCGGTACTTTTGATCCCACCCTACCCTAATACTTGAATGGCCCCTAATAAGAAATCAATTCTTATTCTTTTGGCTTTTTCATGTTCGAAACAAATCGAGACATCAATTTGAAACTTTAAGATTCATTTTCGTCATAAGGTAATAGTATACTATAATATTACTACCTCGTGGTTTTTCTTGTGAAGAATGCTATTCTGCCTTGTATACTTACAACCGCCACGATGCGGCGGAACCGATTTTAACTCAAAGTTGTTTGCAAATGGAATTTTATTCCTAATTATATTATTCTTTTCCTCCAACAAAGTTGTTTATAAAGGTGACCTTGTCAATATTGAGAATTATAAATTAATATCCTTAGTGTAGGTTTGTGATAAAGTTCAATAAATTTCTCAAATTCTATTAAGTTAGAAATTATCAATTTTATGGTATTGATATAAATTGCTATGAAAGAATGAATGAATTGCGCTAAAACTTAATTAAACGTAAAAACCGATTTTTCTCTACAGATACATACAAAACCCTCGTTTTCCCACCGTTTACAACCCTGCTAGAAATTTCCGATAGAAAGTTCTTTCCGAAGCTATCCAATCGTTTCCATTTTCTTCCGAACCTTTAGTTCTGCATACGACTCTTTCCGAAAATTTGTAATAACAAATATAACATTCTAAGCAAAAATTCTGTTAAATTTCATTTAGAATTGATTCACAAGCTTCTTGCATTAGCTTAAATTTTTCAGTCAAAATAAGTCAAAACTTCTAATAGAAATGGAAAGCTTCTGATGCAGACCTCGGAAAGAATCTGAGAGAAAATCGCACACAAACCTATCCGAAACTTCCAAAATTCCCAAGATCCGCGAGCCAAATATTTTCACCGGTAAGCGAAATGCTTTTTCTTTACACATACATGCAAAACATTCGTTTGCCCACAGTTTACAGACATCGAAAATGGCCAATTCTGCACCGTATCGGTGAACAGTGACCAAAATATTTTGCTTACTGGATTCCGGTGAGCAAAACTTTTTGCTCACCGCTTCTACTACTAACGCCATCTGACGTCATAAACAGTTACTATGTTGACATCTTGTTCGGTGAGTTTATTTTCGATGTCTCTGAACGGTGGTCATTCTCAGGCCTTGCATTGTAATTTGTAAAGAAAAATATTGCCCGATACACAAAACCACACGGACGAATGCTCACTGCGAGTGTGAAAGGCCCGGCACGAACCCGAAGGCGAGGCGAAGTCGAGCCGTAGGGTGAGAGATCTGTCTTCACACTCGCAGTAAGGAGAGTTGGAAAATTCGCTAGAATTTTAAAGTTGGGTAATATTACCACGAATATTACCGCGCTCGAGAATTTTAAGATTTTTATTGCTTTTAATCTATTTTTCGTAGTATATCATATAAATATGAAATTAAACAAATAAATCTGTTTATTCTTGTCATCGATCATGGTGATCCTCAACCAACTCTAATTTTTATTAAAAATTGATTGATTTTTTTCAACTACGCGAGCATCATTTAATTAATACCGGTGATGATCAAGCGAGTAAAATCATGTCTTTACAACTTTTTTTGATGAAAGGGCTCTTTCAAATATAAAATTATCTCTGTAGATTATATAGATCTCGTTTTGGAACATAATTTCAAAATAATTTTGTATTCAATTTTTAAACTAAAAGAGGCCTATTATATTCAAAATCCAAAAATTGAAAAAATCAAACGAAAAATTCATTTTAGAAAACAGCGCTCTCATGATTTTTTAAATTTCATATGAGGAATGTCCGAACATCATCTGAGGAGAAAATTCTGCAAAAAACAGTTCAGTAATGTTACTTTTCAATAACCTTTTGTGCTAAAGGAATATAGAAACCTTGATAGATTTAACAGTTGAAATTATACAACATTTTTTGTAAGACCCTTTAAACTTTATTTTTCAGACTTAACAACCTCTGAGTTATTACAATTTTTTATTAACAATTTTTGTTTTGAAAATCAAAATTTAAAATTTTGGAAGAAGCACTTCCACGATTAGTTTTTTTCTGCGCAAAATACGCGCATATTATGACAGAATAATATTCCTCAAAAAAAGTTCTAGTAATATTCTTTTCAGGTTCAAATTGGTTAAGGCTCAGCATGCAATGTATAACTTTGTTGTGAAATAATTAAACTGTAATGAGAAACGGATAACTTATTAAGGATATACTAGGTTATGATATTCATTTTAAAGTACATGTGAGCACACCAATTAGGTACGTACCTATTCATAACTTTATGAGAAAATATTTTGAAATCTAATAAAAATAGAGAGAAAACTGCATTAGAATTACCGAAAATACAATTGACTATTTTTGGAATTAAATTTCAATGAAAATTTTCAATATATTGACATTGAGGAAATAACTTTTTATAGATTATGATCATATCGACTAATGATTTGCGAGACGATTTTAATTTATAAATCATAAAAAATAGGCAAAAGATTACATTGATTAAAAAAAATTATGTACTGCTAAGTCAAAGAAAAGTCTATTAATAGTGAAACATTCTTTAATATTGTAAAGAATTTTCATGTATTTGATTACATTTATTGAAATTTCTCAAGAGAACATAATTTATAACGAAGACGTTATATCTCAGAATAAGGGAATTATTATATACTCAGCCGTTTTTTTTTCTTTGTAAAGATCTAAACATATAATACACACCCTCGCGAAAAGGAGTACCAACTGAATGCCGCTTCCAGACTGGATTCAAAGAAGGTTTAGTATTTTCTAGTATGTACCCATTGTACTCCTCAGTTAATACCTGCCTTACTGCCAGGGTCAAAGGGACCGTAGTTTTCTGGGGAACAAAATATGACTGTTTAAGACAGTTTTCAGGCAGGTCTATACTGTAGTTTTTAATTGGTATTTCCCTTCACGATGGCAATTTTACTTGAAACTATTTGATATCACAATCGGTTTTTTTATATCTCCAGGGGTGGGATTCCGATGCCTCCAAACAACCAGACTAGATCCAAAAGTTTTGAAGCATCGAAATTCGACTCCAGACAACTTCATCAAGCGCAAATGACCTTTGAGTTTAGAATATTTGAAACGAATCTTCTCAAAAGAGAAGATTGGTCGATAATATTACCGTTATATTACCGTTACCGAGGTATTATTCCCTTTTTTAGAACTCGATGAACAATCCGCCCGTTTGGTGTCTTCTATCGAAATATACTATCACCGGTCACCAAAATGGTCCGGTTTTACCACTAGTGGCCTCTAGCGATGTAAACGGTTGCTATGTCAACAACACGTTAGGTCAGTGAGGTTATGTTTAATGTCTGTAAACGGTAGGCAATCTCGGGTTTTTCACTGTAATTTATAAAGAAATATATTTTTTCTCACCTGTAATCAAAAACAAAATCTGATTTGCAAACCACTTTTAGTTAAATTCGGTTCCACCGGACCGTGTCCTATTGATTTTCTTGGTCACAGCGTATTATTAAATCTCAAACAAAATAAAGGAAAATTCACGTGGATATCATGTGATACTTTAAAATATGTACGCCGCCTACAGTATTAAAATTTGAGTCCCTTAGTAATGTAAAATTAAAAATCAAACGTTTGCAAAACCTGAATGAATTTTTTCTAATTTAAGTTCTCAAAATGAAATAATTTTAATTCTAGGATAAATAAAATTCGGCATCAGGTTCAAAATGCAGTTTTACAGATTGTACATATTTCTAAATGAAAAACTTTGGAAGTGAACAATTTTAAATTACTTACTTTCAAGTCAGGGAATACCCTAAGAAAAATTTAGAACTGCCCAACCTGACAGTATACATATACCTAAAAAAAAAGGTCTTTGGTTCCCAAATCTTTTTGTACTTAATATGGTACTTCTCTCGTGATTTTTCCTTGAACACTTCTCTGTCAATAATGTATGCGCTTATTCGGAAATTAATACCAATAATCGTTAATTTTATAAATTTTGGGAAAGCTTCAATACTTAAGAAAACAATATAAAATAAGAAACTGTACGAACAAGCATATGAAAATATTAGTTTTGTGAAATATCGTTATGTTTTAGTATTTTTAGATCAATTGAGATGAGATTTTTTGAAAATTTATAACAATATTTTTACCCGGGCTATATTTTACATACAATCAATTTTTCATCCGCCTCGTTCAGTCGCAATTAATACCATAAACAATTTCGTAATTTAATAGATAATCCGATATCAAATTCAAATGGTTTCCGTTTCCCGCCATACCTGTAGATAGCATGTACAGTCGCCTCCGACATAATCTCACGTACTGACTATCTCGTTCACGGCGTTTACATTTACTGGATGTTGAACATACACTGGTACTAGGTTTCACGATATTTTTGTAAAAATATGGGTGATACCAAAGCAAATCCGACGAGTAAACGTCCGTCAACTTTGATCCAGTGGGATTTTCAAGAGACCAGAAAAACGACCGATCACTGATACAGATGATGACCAAGCAAAAAAAATCCATTAAAAAAAAAACGCATTTAATAGAAATTGTACGTAGATAAAATGTATAGTAAATCTGAGGTTTTGTTCAATATCTTATAGAAATATATGTAATCATATTGATGAAAACAACTGGCGATTTATTAATAGCAATAATATAAATTTTCTTCGAATTTTTAATTTTATATATAATTTTATAACGTGAATTGAAGAAAAATGTTACAACTATCCATTTTGACTTTTAGAACTGCCCATTTCAATTTAAAACTACCCGACTTGAGTAGAACTGCCCTTTACGGTATAGAGTGTTTCAAGTTATTGAAAATTTTATATTCAAGACTACAAAACTGAACAGTTTAAAATTTGAGGCTCTCAAAATTAATAAATTGTGAAATAAATCATTCGAATTTGCAAATTTAATACTGGTATACTTCAAAAATGAAAATTTGCACAATTTCAAGTTTGAGGCTGTCAAATGAAATAATTCCAAAAAACATTGAAAACTTTTAAACCTTTTTCAATAATTTTTAACAAGGGGACGTACGTGGTATCTTTAATCAAAAGTAAATCTAAATTTGGTTTCACAGAATGTTACTTTGTTCATTTGAGCATGATTTGAAAGTTGTAAATTTATGAAAACAAGCTTTATTAATTTTTCGGGTGTAATTATTGTTAAAAAATGGAAAAAGTTTAATATTTGACTTATTTTCGTAGTGGGTTATCATTGAGACATGATATGGCTTCTGTTGGAGTTATTTTCGAGGTTATTTTCAACTTCTTTTAATTAAAATATGTGGGCGTCCGCATGAAAAGGACCTTTATGGCCGGTTCTGGTTTATGAGATATTCGCGTCTTTCTAAGTCAGGGTCAAAATTATTATTTTAGGGTTTGAGTGGGGGATCATACTGGGACCTATACCTAGTCTATTGGCACTATAGTCATGTCCCTAATGCAACCGAATGTGGGTATAATTCATATTCGAAGAGAAAGTATAACACGTGCGCTTATGTCACTTGCCAACTTTAGTTGCGTTTTTCTGGAAAAGCGGTTTTTCGAAGTTCCAAACTCAAAGATGCAGTGGCGACTTGTTTCTCAACTCAGAAAGTTCGTCTTGCTCAAAATGCCGGAAATTTATCCGGCTACATGGTACTACTCGTATACGTAGCTCCATGCCGGGCATAAGGGCCCTTTTGAAGCGGATGATTAGTGGTCTGCTCGATCCAACATTGAGTTTGAAAATGTTTACGAATAGGATGAAACTCAGTGTACCTGATGTTTACAGGATCCTCGCGGGTTGTATTTTTGACGATGTGGAAATGGAAACATAAATTCACAAGGTTTTCTTAAAGATCGGAATGAAATCTATTTTCTTATGAACATTTTTTGTGTACTGGAAAAGAACACCCAAAAAGTTCACAATTCAAAAACAGACTTTGAGACTACCTGTTTTTTTGCGGCTCATTAGAGACAGATATACGATAAATTTACACAACAGGAAGAAAAAGGAGGAAGAAAAAGAAAGAGTCAACCAAAACCGTCCTCAAACTCTTTCTTTTCTCCGTCTTTCTTATACTACTAGGGACCCAACATGTTCGGAATCCAATTTAGACTTCCTCATCAGGGGTGATTTATAGGGAAAACAACGGGTATGAGATTGATGAATTGTCATATTATAAAAATATTAATTTTACCTGAAAATGAAATAGATTTAAATAATAATAATTTTGGTTTTTCTGGTACGTCTTTCATTCATTAATTGAAAATTGAAAAATTTTGACGCAGGCGAAACATTCCGAATAAATCCCAAATTCAGATCATTTTATTCTTTGATTAGAAACTAATTCACACAAATTCCAAATTATGACAAAAACTAAAGTCATTATATACAATTAATGATTCCATCCCAAATTCTGTTGTATCTAGCAAGATCTCTTTTCAATTTAATAGCTTTGTCATCCCAATTGAAGTCATGCTCATGTGTAAGTCTGTGTTTTGTAAGGACCGAGTAATATCTTGCACTTCAATGAAAATTATTACTTTTATATTCATCTTTTCGTGTTCTGAATGATCTCCTTGTTTGCCCTATGTAGGCAGCATCACATTGTTTACATTTAAATTTGTAAATTAAACATTGTTTTTCCAGCTTCTCATATTTGTTTTCACCTAATGTAACAATCAAGTTGCTTTTGAATAGAACTCTATATATCGTATGTAACCCCAATTTTCCTAACATTGATTTCAAAATTTTTGAGATTTTTCCAAGATAAGGTAGGACAAACATATTGAATCTATTGTATACCTGTACATTGTTTCTGTTCTGATAATTACCTTTATTCTTAATTTGAATAGTTCTGTTATGCATATGCTTGTCAATAAAAGTAATAGGATAATGATAGTTTTTCTATGCCAGTCAGTGATAATATAATTTTCAGCAGTTTTTATTAAGGTCAAATAAAAAAAATTCATTCTACCTTCTTTTTAAACTCCAACTGTGAACTGTAATCTTGGATGTATACTATTAAAAATATTAAGTAGGGTATCTACATTTCGTGCATGTAAAGATAATACAGAATCATCGACATATCTTACATAAAAGTCCAATTCAAAATTAATGCTGTTAAAAACTTTATTTTACAAATCTTTCATCAATAATTGGAGACAAGACTGAGTCTATTGGCGTACCAAATTTTTTTTTATAGAAAGTACCATTGAATTTAAAATAAATGGAATCGAATACATATTCAATAGTATCAAGAAATCGTTTTTTGGTACTTATAGTGTGAAGTTTGATTGTATCCCATCTATTTTCAATAGCAAGTTTAACTCTTTCATATGAAATATTAGGAAACATGGCTACTACACCAAAGGAGACAAAAATGTGATTTGTTGGTATTTCACCATTTTCGATCAATTTTAGAAAGGCAGCAATATTTTTAATTGATCTTGCTGACAGAGTAACTGATTCCTTGATAATTTTACTGAGAAGTTCTTCCAATTTTCTCGCGAGTGAACCTATTGTCGAAATAACCGGTCATAACGGAAATTCTGCTTTATGAGCTTTTAGAGTACAAGGCCATAGGCAAGAGATAGATTTGTGTGAACTATGTTAATGTCACATCTTTCGATATTGTTTCACAAGCATTTTTGAAGCCTCAATCTCTCTAGAATTTTAAAAGTACCTTTTTGAATCATTTTTGTGGGATCATTTGGAATAACTGCAAAACTAGCTTTATCATTCAAAATATGCATCATTTTTTTATTATAAGCATCATTAATTGTTGGAACTGTAATGCTCCCTTTATCAGTCTTAATAATCAATAATTCAGGATGACGTCTCAAAAAAGTTTCGTTTCAAATAATCCTTCGCTTAATTCTTCTTCTAATAAGGTTTGTGGAGTACCTTTGTTCAAAGATTCATTCGATTATCCCATGAATCTTGCTCTACATTTTTGTACTTTGTTTTTTCGTAATTTTGAAATATTTACTTCAATGTCTTTAATGATTTCGGGGAATTGAATACAATTCTTTTCGCTATATTCATCACTAAAGCCTTCACCCAACCTTAGAATGTTAATTACTTTTTGTGGAAACTCTATGTTAGAAATATTTTTAAAACCATGGGCCAGGTTGGTCTTGAAAAAGAGCCAAGTGAATATTTAGAATCAATTATTTTACATTACTTTGGATATTAATGTTTTCAAATTTTCGTTCATGTTTTTTATTATTGTTGAAAACTTTTTTTTCCTTCTGAATGTTTTCATTAAGATAGTGCATTTTTGAATGACAATCTTTTATAACAAGATTCATAATAGATTCTTGGAATTGATTAGTGGTCTCATTTAATGTCTCTTTGTTTCTTTTGTTATTAAAATCAAAGCAAATTTGCTTGTAAATGTCAAAGATCTTTCTTGGAAAATCCCACGAATCTCACATTAATTAAAAAATTCTTTTTGCGATGCAGCTGATTTGAGTTTTTTATTAATTGAATAAAAGTCTTTAATATTTTTACAGATTCCCCACCCCAATTTTCATCAATATTTTTGAAGTCTATAGTACCAAAAAGTTTTTTAAAAAAATGGTTTATTATTTTGTCTTCTTGTTACTTCCCTTGTTGTCTGTGATGGAAAATTCAGGCAATCTGAATCCAAATTGTTTATTCTTTTTCACTATTGAACTCACAGAGCGAGAACACTTAATGTTTTGAAATTGTTATTCTTTGGTTCTTCTTTATGGAGACCGAAGCGAGATGCACTCTGTTTGAAGACGCGTCAAACACAAGCTACGAAGAGTCTAAACCAACCCATCTAAGAATTTCTTATATTTTACGAAAATCATGGAACACTTGAACCAGAAAAAGAAATTTACCACCCTGACTTGGACCTCTCGATTAGGCGAAATTGTCGTTTTTTCCCGGCAACATAGTCTAAACTCCAACATCTTGTAAAAGATACATGTTAGAAAATTTTCAAATGACTTCATGGAATTTATTCAGTTCGTTATGGCCTATTTAAAATAAAATTTTAGAAATAACATACTTTTGACAAGATCATTTATTTCTTAAAGATCGAAATAAAATCTATTTTCCTATGAAAATTTTTTGTGTACTGAAAAAGAACACCCAAAAATCATTTTAGTGTCTAAAATTGAGATTCAGAGAATACCTATTTCTGACAAAATCATTTACTTTTTATAAGTTTTAATATGACATTATGATTATATTTACAGAATGTTCAATTAAGTCAAGAATAGAGCAGATATAAGAAAATCTAAAATAGATTCACAAAAACACATAAGCATCTGAAAAATTATAAAATTATAAAAAATTAGAAACATAAATGTTAGTTAAAATACAGTACACAATGGTACATGATAAGATAGGCACATATTGTTAATATGGCATCTTCCTCAGAATACTCTTTTTTTGTAAGCAAACGAGCGTATCGTTTCTTTTCCCTGAATGCATGTAAAAACCTATTGGCAACCTTATTTCTTGATAAGTACCAGGTTAACATTCTTGTTTGTAATAAACATGAGAATTGTATGTAAGACCTTTTGGCAAACTCATTTTATGATAAGTACCAGGTTAAAATTTTGATTAGTTAAAAAATGGAAAATTGTATGTAAAACCACATGGCAACCTTATTTTTTTATAAATACCAGGTTAAAATTTAAATTAGTTCTGCAATTAAAAAACCTGAGAAAATTATTACAAGATTTATGTACACAGAACATGGAAAATGAAGGAAACAGATCATAGTGCCAAGTTCAAATTTTGTGGGTTGATTTAGAACCAATCTATTCAGATTATCCCGCTTTTCAAAAAGAAAAAGGTAATAATCCAAATCAAAAACACATTTATAAAATATTACTAACCTTCTCAAGTTATTCAAATATATTTAAGTGAAATAGATATCTTTTGATAAGTTGAGTTAATCCTTAACAAGCTCTATTGAAAGAAATTTTAAGTATTCATAGACAACCCTGCAGATTGGAAACAATCATTGCTTAATGTCTCTCTTTTAAAATTTTTTAAAGATCGAAATAAAATCTATTTTCTTATGAGATTTTTTGTGTACTGAAAAAAATACTCAAAAAGTTCACAATTCAAAAATAAACTTTGAGACTACCTGTTTTTTCGACTCATTAGAGATAGATGTACAATAAATGTACACAACAGGAAGAAAAAAGAGAGAGAAAAAAGAAAGAGTCAACCAAAAACAGCCTCACACTCTTTCTTTTCTCCGTCTTTTTTATACTACTGGGGACCCAACATGTTTTGAAGTCAATTTAGACTTCCTCATCAGGGGTGATTTTTAGAAAAAACAACGGGTATGAGATTGATAAATTGTTATATTATGAAAATATTAATTTTACCTGAAAATAAAATAGATTTAATTGATAGTAATTTTATTTTCAGCTAAAATTAATATTTTTATAATATAACAATTTATCAATCTCATACCCGTTGTTTTTCCTATAAATTACCCCTGATGAGGAAGTCTAAATTGACTTCAAAACATCTTGGGTCCCCAGTAGTATAAAAAAGACGGAGAAAAGAAAGAGTGTGAGGATGGTTTTGGTTGACTCTTTCTTTTTTCTCCCTCTCTTTTCTTCCTGTTGTGTACATTTATTGTACATTGCAGGGTTGCCTATGAATACTTAAGATTTCTTTTAATAGAGGTTGTTAATGATTAACTCAATTTACCAAAGGATATATATTTTTCTTAGATATATTTTAAAAAATTCGAGAACGTTTGTAATTTTTTAGAAATGTGTAATTGGTTTGGATTATTATTTTTCCTTTTTAAAAAATGGAATAATCTGAATAGATTGGTTCTTAATCAGCTCACAAAATTCACAAGGATTTTTTTAAGAGAATCGAACGCTAATGCTACTCTGTGTCTCTCGAGGCTTCACTCATGGGGATGAGGTTCCGAGTGTTTCCCATGCTTGTCAGAACTTCCTCGTCACTGGTTCTATAGGTACATATACTTTATAGGTACACACGCGTATTTCTTTCCGATCAGGTACTCATCTACTCGGGCGACAACTATTTACCCCACTCTTTGACATAAGCACGCACGGTGACTCGGCCAGCCTTAATATTTACTATTGCATCCCTTGAGTACCCTTGGTGTATCCATGTACGCTCGAACGCCATCGACCGTCAATGTGGTTCGAGTGGATCTGCTAGATGGGGGAACTGGCTGCTTCGACCGATTGAAAATGAAGTTAATTGATCGGAAGTCTTGAGGCTGCACGTGCCTCTCTTGTTGTGTGTTGTTGCGTTGTCAAAATTCAGGACAACGAGCGACATAATGGTCGATCCTTTGAAAACAAGTAACGACGCTTACAATTGTATTAGGCTCACAAATTCAATTACGTCGCAAGTTTTCGAAAGCATATATTAAAGCGGGTAAGGGCTCCCTAATTTCGAATTTCGATGTACACACTAGGGTAGAACTGGTGGATATAATTGATATACATTTTTACCAAAACTCTTATAAGCTTCTATGAAAATTTTTATGAATTTGTACAAAACATTCTGAAAATTCTTAACGCATTTTGGATTCATATAGTTTCTTCGTAGAGAGCAGTATTAATAAATCTTATATTTCTGTACTTCTTCGTAGAATGGCGTACTATATGCAGTTATTAAGGGCATATTCTCATCGCTCGCTTCGCGCGTAGCTCGTAAGTTTAAGCGCGCCTAGTGCGCGCGATCCGGTTGTCGCGCTTCGCGCTCCGAAACATGATCTCGCGCTTCGCGCTCTCTGTTATATGTTCTTCATGTACAAATTACTAAATTTATTTTCGATTTCAAATCAGAAAGGAAATTTATTTACGTAAGGCTCTATCGGCCTTAAGGAATACAATCTCATCATAATATTCGCGCTTTGCGCTCGATTTTCTGCACTCACCGTG
>JAUMHM010000051.1:123043-140048 GCA_032362435.1 Melikaiella ostensackeni | reverse complement strand
TGCCTGAAACGAAAGATTTTGGATACTAATGGCTCCACGTGAAGAGATTTTCTTAGTGGATTGTTACAATTATTCCCGTTATTATAATGGCTTTGCGAAGGTCTTCACCTGGGTTGATTGCTAGAGAGATTGACCAAGCGACTAGTGTCGGAGCGAAGTTGTGAGATTGATCTAAAACCTTCTCCTTCTCCTAAACATTCTGTACCCAAATTTACCATACGAATTCCTTCATCCCCAGTAGTCAAACAAGACCAGAACCGAACGAGTTACGCTTACCCCGAAAGAGATTTGGCTTAATGATATAAAAAAAGAATAATAATATTAAAAAACTAAGTCAAGTGCCTTATGAGTTAAAAATGTTATGAATATAAAAAGATATTTAAAATCACTTGCGCTGTTACATTTCGCGTGCTGTTCAAAAAGTCTCGCAACTCTATCACTTGTGATTTACACAGTACTTGACATATACAATGCCCCTACCCCCTCTATGTCGTGGTAGAACTACTCTTTCAATCGCCGAATTACTATAGTGCATTCGATGCTTGGTCATTTCAACGTCTAATCTCCATTACTCGGTCTTCTGAGATAAGTATATTACTCCTTATGTCCTTAACCTTAGCGATAAGATCTCTTACTGCAATTCTCTGCATACGAGATTATTTTGCAGCAAACTTCATCCTAAAATTGTATCCCTTTTCGCGTCAGTTTCGAACTTCGCGCTTTCATAATAGAGACGCAACAATTCTTCTTTCGTTGTTGTATTTAAGTTGATGCTCTCCCACGGTATTTCTGTTGAGATGGTTACCTGCAAATCGCTAGCGCTCTTCAAAGCATCTTCAGCAGTCACAGGTGATGTTCCATAGTTTACCGATTGTCACATGTGTTCTTTCTGGCCAGTTTTCTGATTAGTGAGATCTGTTTGGCCATCTCGGAGCTCACCATCACCACCGTCCCAGACGCTACAGCCCCCAGCGGTGGGTTCAGGGGCGCCGCGACGATCCTCGGGGAGCGATCCTCGTTTCAAAATATTTCTTGAACCCTCCATTTTTTGTATGGGTTTTGGTGTACCTCTTAGTCCCTTCCCTCTTGATTCTCTGCCTGTCTAGCATGGAAAAACCTATTAATAGCAATGATACCGCTAACTCCTTATTCGACATTCTCATTATTATCATTTTTTTTTTGAGCTTTTTTCTCGTGTGAATCTGGTGTTATATCATTGCCTACTAAATACCGACTGTGTCTGTGCAACATGCCACCTCAGAAAATAGATTTGCGTGTGTCGGTAATGCCTTGACCTAAGACAGTATAGGTAACTAAAACGAATCACCTGGCATCCACTGACCAATAATTACACTAAGCGTTCATCATATCACAACAGTATACTCATAGGCGTGAGGTTGAATGTCAAATCCCGAGCGTCACGCCCGCCTGGTCGTTCAGCGACTACGGAACTGATGGCACTAACACTGGTCTACTACATTCAGAATTAAGAGTAGTGACGGTAGCTCGATAAATGGTAGCTTGTCAAGCAATCAGCGCCTCAGACTTCACGCAGATGTCCGGATTGATGCGTGACGTTACGATGACTGATGTCCGTCCTATGGAATGTTTCATATGCACGCTAACAGGATGGGATAGATAATCATAGCCTTCCTGATGAGGAAATTAGAGCTCCTTCGCCAAGACGTCACAAATGATTGAGACTTCTGAGGACGAAGCAATCAATGCTCGAAACTGATGTCTTTGTCCAATTGACGACGTTACGAAGACCAAAGCTGTTTCAAGTATCGTCGTCGATATTGAGCCTAAAAGCGGTTCTGTCATGTGTGTAGTGAATGGAGGATTGCTGTTGAAAATAAAAGGCATTATACACTGTAGAACATTGTAGAAGAGAAGACCCATGAATTATCGAGTGATCCTTTCGTGAACACTCGGGGCACTGTTTTATTGATGGACAAGGCGAGACCCGATGTCAGCCTAAGCAGTTGAAGCAAAGCTTAGATTCGATGAACTCCCGGCATTGATCTGACGACTTCTTCTTAAATCTGTGATACTGAAACAAGAAGCTCCGCAGCAGATTTTCGGGACATTGTTGGAAGAAAAAAAACTGAATATGTAGGACGTAACAAGAGCACGTACATTTTCATACATCTCCTTTAACAGTTTCCAAGAACAATCCCAGTTATCATCTGTGATCGCTATATTCTTCAGTACAAGCTCGACTTCACCTCTCGAACTCGTCTTCAGATGATGGAGCTCCTGTACACTCGTAATGGGTTCCTGGTCGATGACAAGTGACTCAATTCGATTTTCTGTTATACGTGAGTTTCTGCTGATGATTCGAGAAACTCGTCTGCGGAGTACGTGATGCTCTTGTGATTTTCTGTTCGCAACTGGGGGCAAGCAAGATGATTCTTCTGCATCTCACTCCAATAGTTATTGACTAATTCTAGTCGCATTTGAATCACCAGTACCTTAATCATCTCCTTTTCTTGTTCCATGAAATTCTTGACACTATGACTCATGAGACCTTCCAGTTCGGCCAGTACAAAAGGTCCAGCGAAATAATCAGGAAAAATTCCAAAGAGATGATTATCGTAACTGTGGCGCTGAGGTCAATTCCTGAGTACGAGCAAGATAGTCTTGTAAGTCAGTGTGCGAGAGGGATAATTCAAGCGCGTGGGTCACAGCAGTTTGGTATGAGTGCAGTATTCAGGCAAGACGTTGGGAAGAGCTAGGTGTAAGAGTCCGCCCGCCGTGCGAGAGAGCACGGTGGGCGTAAGATGGGTTCTCGATTTCACTCTGCCATTCATGTGCAGAACTAACCAAAGTTTGAATGCCAGGGTGACTACGAGTTTTAAGTGACACAATGCCCACTGAGTTTTTATGATACGATCCACAGCCCAGCACCGTTATCCTTATCACAGAGATTTTAATTCTCACGCACTGTAGCACCGAACAACAAAATTCAGAAATTCACGAATTTTCAAAAAACTGTTTGCGTCACGTCAAACTCAACCAGAGAGCACCCTGGTTCTTTAAGGACAAATGCTTCGAATAGCCCTGAAAATAACTAAGCTTAGTGGACTGGAAGCGAGACACTATGAGACAAGATAACTTTGAATCTGCATTTTCATTCTTACTCATTACATTCTGGGAGATACACATTCATACTTTTTGACATACTGTTTTGCTCTCTTATTCATAATCAAACCAACTCCTTGACTACGACGCGATCCATTCACTACTCCTGACCTTAGTAAGTGTCCACTCAATCCTATATTTGTTATCGTACATCTCTTCTTCTTGTAGGCAGAGAATTTTAGAAGTTAGCAGAAGAGACAGAAAAAGAATTGAAACATGCCGAAGTTCTACGTGTAGGGATGTATAGTAAGTTACCGTCTCTCCTGGTATTGCGACTCCGAACACTGTCTGCATATGGAAGTGGCTCGAGAAGCAACAAAGGAGTGCCTGAGTTAAGAATATAGTAAAGGTTGATGGCCATGAAATACTTTCGCCGATTTTCTACTCGTAACCAATTGAGCGCATCGATATACAGCGATATGGATGTGTATCTTGGCAGGTCGCAGATAAATAGCACGCTTGCATTTAGTACTTTCTGTGGTTTGGCATCAAGTTCAAGAGATATATCGTCTAATACAAGACAGCAGTAGTATAAAAGAGGGGAGATGAGCGTATATACTAATTTAAAATTCAGGGACATATCTAAGATTTTCTCGTTAGCTTCAAGAGGATACAGTGCCATAAAAATTTTATTCACTATGTGATAGACATATTCCTGCCAGTTAAGTCCATGAAGACAGAAGCTCAAGCCGCAAACTATGCTACAACTTTATCTGAGCATCCAATTTCCCTAATTTTTCTGAGGAGAGTGCCATGGTCCTTCATATCGAGAGCCTTCCTAAATTCCAGGAGAACCAAAACGGAAATCATTCGCGAGTCAGTGATATCCTTCATATTACTGGTGATTTTCAACAAGCAGTCTGGGTGTTGTAGGCTTGCCTGAATCCCATTTGGTTTGTATCATACAGATTGTTATTTCCAAGGTATTCAGTCATTCGTTTGGATATGATTTTCTTGAAAACTTTAGAGGACGCACATAATAGACAATGGAGGTGGGGAGGCGATGATCGATTTTTTCCATAGAGCAGTGAATGTACAAGAATTGATGGAATAATTAAAAAGGTTAACTAAGTGAGGAAAAAAGACCTCCGTACCTCTTTTGATGTAGCTAATAGGGATACCATCATTGCCCTTGGAATCGCTGCGGATGGATTCTATAGCCTTACTTACATCCACGAAAGAAACAGGAGAGAATGACAAGTCCATTACAAATGCATTTTCTGATGTGACAGGAGGAGGCAGAAGGGAATAGCAGGAGGATGTATTTAACACAGAATAGTGAAAGGTATTAAAATCTTCTACATACATACGCAAGGAACCTTCATTCTTCTTGGGGTTAATAAGGCCCAATCTACGGAATTTACTCCAGAGGTGAAAAGGGTCGTTGGGTTAATTAGGGAATCAAAACAGCCGCTAGTGACTGCAAGAGTAAACATTCTTTGTGAAAGAGCCTGACATTATTATCCTCGTTTAGTGTCAAAACGGAAGAAATCCGACTCACGTGTGTTCACGATTCCGACGGTTCCGACATGTGATTGACCAAAATTTGAGGTTATGTTTGGAAACAAATCTCTCTCACCGCTCTCACGCACTTGAATGACATTATTCATTACTATCTTTTCTTGGTTTTATATTTTGAGGTAAATTGTATTGTTTTCTAAAGTTTAGTTACGATTGGCGGTTGCCTTTAAGCAATTCAGAGTAAACAAATACTTCTTAGTTAATGGAGCCATTGCATACCATTATTCTCATTGGTTCAGCGGATAGCAGGATGTGACTTTTCAAAGTCTCAGTGCTGTTTCAATAGGGATTTCGATACTTTTTGTTGAATATTTTTTTTGTAAAAAATATAGTATTCAACCATTTTTTTAAGGTACTAACATTTTTAGAATTTTATGCAGTATTTAAAAAATGTATTATCTAAAATTCATGCAACAACCCCATTTGCTAGAAGTAATAGATAATTTGAATTATTAATAATTTGAAAAAATATAATGAAATTATTTACCACCATTTAACGTGATTGTATACTATTTTTATGAACTGATATAAAATATTCAATTTCTCACCTATACTGACCTATATCCCTGCCATCTCTTATCTGCTGTGGGACTCCCCCAGGTCCCAAGTCCAAGAGGCAGCATCTAGTAGGTGAGTGGTCAGAAACTCCTCGTACATTTAGAAATCCGTGGACTTAGAAGCAAACAATGAGACTTGATTCAAGGCCTGTCAAACTAACTAAGAGTATCCAGAGGTGCTTAAATATTCAAATACTTTTTACAATTTCGTAATAATTGAAACTTAATAAACCAAATTTACATTGCATCATATATAACTGATGTGAACTTTTCTATCTAGTGCATTTAGAAGTCTATAAAACACCCGAAACTGAAATAAACATACAATTTTTTCAGGAATTAAACATTTTTGAATGAAAAATTACAATTTTCCCTATTTTTCACAAATCATGGCAAAATTGTTTTTGTTTCAATCACATATGGTTAAAAATTCAATTAAGAAATAGAAATATAAACTTTAAAGCCAAGGAAAAAGCACTGGAACTGAACAGACTTCGAATTACCTCAATCTCTTACTTCTCTGTGATATGCACCTGTCAATGATATTTACCTGTCAAAGTTGGAAAAAAATACATTTTTTGCGTTATATCATTCAAAAATTACATTTAAATAATTAAAAGTTATATAAACAGCTAACAACAAATTCAATCGACTGTTCTGATTTTTTATATTGCCTCATTAGTTTGTTTCGTTGAGAAAGTACCGATAATTTGCGATGAGATGTGAAAAAATTGTTTGAACGAATAAAAATTGTTTGAACAATGAATTCTCAATAAAAATAAATTAGACATTTTTATTTTACCATTAAGAATAATCCGTAACAAAACAAATACACAAAAATCATATTTACGACCAATATAACGCCAATTACTCGATCTTCGTTTAGAGGATGGTTCTTGGGTTATGCTGGAAGGGGTTGGGTGGTCAAAACCAGAAATAAATGCATATCACATTCGGGTATATGATTTTAAAACGTTCATGTAATTTGAACTCGTTTTATTGAAACCTTCTAGTCTCATATTCGTAAAAATGGGGGTTTTCCCCATTTATTTTTGATGGGAAAATTGAGGGGTCAGGCGGAACCTCTAAACGTTGTCCGATTGTGTGTCTTGAGGACCCGAAGCGACCCAAGAATGACAGCTCTCTGCATCCATCTCGCGAGTACTTTGGCATTTTTCTGGCATACGGGTATGGCTTCGAGGTTACAAATCAGTGATGGCTTTGCACCTCTGAAAGCACCGATGACAAGGACAATCATTTTTGCCGAACATTCTTGGTAAACTTCCCGCGGTTCCCTTATAAAGTCTTGATACCTCTTCTCCTTTTCCTTCTCCTTGACTGTGATTTTGTTTTCGGCCGGAGATGAGAAATGGGAATGAATTTCTTAGCATTCTACTTGTTTGGGTAAACAAATATGCATTCTGTCTCTACTTCTTGAAAAACTTGAAATAAGTTATTTAAATTCATATTATAGAAGTAATGCCTATCATATAATTCCTTTTTTTCGAATTTCAATTTCAGTTTTATTTCATATTCCACTTTCTCTATCCCCATAAAAACGAAAATGAAATTTAAACATAATCTATTGAGCTTATATTTGCAATTTTCCTTCCTCTTTGAAGACCTACCTTCAACTTGATACTTAGGTCATCAAATATTTGCGTTATTTTAGTAGTTTTTAGTAGGTAGAGGACCCACAATATCAATTTCGACTTTATCAAAAGCCTGAGTCAGACTGTCCGTTATTTTCATTGGCTGTTTAGCTTTTAATCTTACCAGTTTTGACTTTTTACATTCTTTACATTTTTCAACGTACAGGTATGACCTAACTTGTTCTTGTAGATTAGTTCAATAAAAATCTCGCCTTATACTTCCATACATTTGGGGCGATCCTCTTCCCGCGGTATTTCTATTTCTCCGTAGCAAATAGTTATTTTGTAATCTCTTTGCTCGAATATTTGTCTCACCTCTTGTTCAGTAGAATGACATTTGATTTGATTTATACCGTTGCCTACACGCAAGATACTAAAGCAAAATATTTTAAAATAGTCATCGCGTTTTTCAATCTACGGAAAGATTTAGAAACGTGAGTAATGTATGGGTTCGAATCGAATGTTTCTCTAACGATTAAATTAAAAACACATTGATAGTCCTATTTATAAACAAACACATTTCCTACTTGATGGTCCTTGTCAGACTCGAGCCTCAAATCCTTGTATTTAAACTGACTTCCGTCTATTAATTCCTCATTCGTTTCAGTCGTGAGCTTGCAATCTGCAGGAATAAATTGCACTAGATGATCATTTCTCACGTACAGCTTATCTCTACAAGTCTTTATGCATTACATCATAGAATTTGGAGATGATAGTTTATCCATATTGAAATTTCGCTTGATTTCACAATGATCACATTTCCGATAAACTATGTCTTCTACTCTACAAGCCGATTCATCCTGAGAAACAATATCAAACTTTTCCTTTTCAAGGACTACTGTACTATGAGAGTTAAGGGGACAAGGTTGTTTGTTAATGGATTCAGGAGTGCCCTTCAAGGAGTTTACTGTTTCTTTTTCGTCAGTATCTGTGCCTGTTGACTCATATTCTTCGTCCTTCATAAAGCAATCCGGTCCGACCGAGAATTGCTTTAGAATCTACCAATTTCGTTCCACGTCGCTGGCGTCGGACAATTCGGAATTTCTCAAAAATGTACACATATTTCTACTTTTATTCTGCTCACTTCTTTGAGTAACATCAGTCTGGATAGCACAAAATTGAATATTCACACAGTATATTTTTCAGTTGATCAAAAGCTGCTTGCTGAGGTTTGGCTTAATTAAAGCGAACTCCCCTTTTCAACAGGCTGCCTGATGACTTTCCTGTTGTTGAAAAATTTAAAATGAATCGACGGGAGTGTCCAAAGAGTCTCAAAAATTGTCTAATTTTCTT
Source organism: Melikaiella ostensackeni (assembly GCA_032362435.1). NCBI lineage: Eukaryota > Metazoa > Arthropoda > Insecta > Hymenoptera > Cynipidae > Melikaiella > Melikaiella ostensackeni. Next base: position 131,881 of record JAUMHM010000051.1, on the reverse strand, counting down.
AGTATTTTTTGGCCTCGGAAATTTTCGGACTGCTTTCACCTTCTTCGGATCCGGACGGACCCCATCGCGCAATATAATATGGCCATGTAAACAAATAGTCCCACGCCACCGAGACCACAGAGAACCCTATCCATGAACATTTGAAACGTGGCTTATTCTTCAACCCAAATGGCATCTTATTGAATTGATAGTAGTCATAAGGGGTGGTAAAGCCGTTTCAGCCTTGGAATCATGGTGCGTTTGTATCTGGTGAAACCCAGATCAAAGTCAAGTACAGAAAAGTATTTCGCTCCGTCCAGCTGATCCAATATATAGGTTATGTTGGGTAAGGGATAGGCGTCGCCAATAGTCTCCTCATTCATCTCCGGGAGCCCCCAGAATATTCTTCTCTCGTCTCTCCTGATAGCAATATTCGGCGAAAGGACCGAGTAAACTTTCCTTTACTTCATCGCAATTCACACCCACACTATGTCACTATTACTGTAATCATTCCAGTAGCAAATGATCCTTGGAAATTCAGCCGATGATCCTCCACGCCGGAATCGATGATCATCACAGGAATCCTAGGTCCTCCAAAAGTCCCACATTTGACCCCCTCCATGAAAGGAAGAGAATTAGAGTCAGGTTAAGGGTTAGCTCCAACGATGAATCTTGAAGTCTTGGTGCGCTGGTCCCGGGATGTCCACCAAAGGTCACTAAGCCGCCGACGCTCCAACGATGCCCACCAAAGGTCACTGAGCCGCCGGTGCTCCCACGGTGTCCACCAGTTTTCACAGTTTATGCACAATTTGAAAAATATGCTGAAAGTCACCTCACTCGCGAGAGCGGCGCGTTTCACGAAGAGAACCTTCATTTTGATTCAAAAATACCTTATTTACTCGCAAATGTTTTTATTTAAAATGTTAAAAAATTGTTGATGTTTTTTCCGGCTTTCACAGCGAATCCCACCAGCTGTCACTGTTACGTTTCGCGCAGGTCCAATGGATGAGAAACTCTCTTATGGTTGGTTCGTGCTGCAGGTTGAATTATTGGAATAAACTTAGGAATATTGGAAATAACAAAATGGAAATATAAGGTTTAAATGAAGATAATATATTTTATAACTCTAAACAAAATTAGGAAAATCCGGATTACAAGTCAATGTCTATTATTCAGAAGAAGGCCAAAGTCGGATAGAGAACCAAACACTAGGCTGCCGAGAATTTATCTGATTCATCCTCCTTCGCATGTCCGTGGTCCTAGCGCAAGCTCGCTGCTTTGCTGCCTCGTCTCAATCTTCGTACATTCGTACACTTCACACTCTTTTCTTGCATACAGTTTCTTACATACCTCAACATTCTGATTATTCCGAGTTATGATCTTCGCATGGTTTCTCCGGAAACCGAGACTTGAAAATACGTTGCTCAAGAAGTCGCGTAACTTAATCCTGTCGACAGCACTGTCACCAGTTAATCTAAACGTTCGCGGTCCCTAACGTCTGGATATTGAATTTTAAATCAGCCGTGGTATATACAAAAAAAATCACTTATAATCTAGAGCATTCAAACCAACTTTGATACGTGAAATAATGCAGATATTTAACACAAATATTTGCCAGAGTCTTTGGTTTTATTGAAATTGATTATGTATATACTATATAGAATAATTTCAAGTAATATTCAATCGAGGGATTTTTGCCGGAACTATTAATTTCGTAACATACAAGACTTTATTTATCGCTCAAGATTCTACGTCTTATAATCAGTGATTTCAGTCAGAAATCGCTCAAACGTCAGTTCTAATCTTAAAATTTGAATATTCCAGGTAAATGTATCGCACCTGTTCAAACTCAAATTTTCCGGCTCTAACAGGCGCTGCTCTCTTTGCGCAGAAACGAGCGAGATTTAGTCGCTCGTAACAACGAAGTGTCAAAATCTGTCACTCGTCAATCCTCTTCGCTTACCTCCTTCGGTAGAGAGCGGACCGAGCATACGAACGTGCGAGGGAAAAGCACAGAGAAACGCTCGGAGAAGGGGAAAAGAAGCGAGGGGGAAGAGCGAAAATCATGTGAATATAAAGGTTTTTAATACTTGTTTTCGATAAAAAATTCGCTTTCTCGAACGTTTAAATTTTTTTTCTAAAAAGTTTTTTTAAAAGTGAATTTCATAAAGGTTATAGTAATTTCATTAAATTAATTGAAGATGTGAAAAAATTGATAGTCATCCAAGAAAAAAGACGTCTTCAGAAGAAAAAAGATGAATGTTCGAAACAGTGAATTTTGAACTGAAAGAAATATTAAAAATTTCATGTTTACAAAATTTTGCAAAATATTACATGAGAATTCAATAAATACAACTTAAGTATAAGTTTGAAAAATTTTGTTATGTGTATTTAAGTAATTACTAATTAACATTCATAGACTTACCTTATGATATTTATTATAGGCAAGCTTCGCTCACACATAAATATTCTGCTAGTCAAGTAGACAAAGTGACACACGACAGTTTATGACTCCACCAAGCTACCGGATCACCAAGTAAATTAATGACGAATCCATTAGTCGAATTTAAGCCTTCCTGAAATCTGAATTTCGCATTTGCCATTGCTTCTCAATTCTCTGGTTTTGCTCTGAATATCAAACCAAAATCTGAAGTTCTTCTAAGTTATCTAAATACTCTTTTACTTGTAACCAATCATCTTCACTTGGACTTACCAGTTTTCTTGCCAGGTAGTTTACTGCAGAAGGTATGCCTGGCCTCGCGGACCCTGACTAGTAAAATGAAGTTCCAATTGCTTCTTTATATGAAACGTTACTCTTTTTCTCTGAATTTCTTAAATTTGAACTATCTTATTTTTTTTCTAATTACTCCATTTGTTACCTGTTCTGTCACCATAGGTATACTTTGTGGTTTCCTCTCATTTATATTAAATATCTCTAATATTTTCTCTGTATGCTATGGCTGTTGCATTGTCATTGTTCTATTTTCTTCACCTCTCTCCATTCATGATCTTGAATAATTTCTTTGTTTCCCTGGATCTTTCTTTTCAAAAACATTGCGTAATCTCGTTTTTATTTCTGTCAAATTGTCTTTACCATTGCTAGCTATTAATATGTCATCTACATAAAATAATAATACTTCTAATTTTCCCCTTATTTTCCCCGGGTGAAAAGACATGGTTCTTGCAAATACTTTTCTGAACCTAATTTCATTGCTTCTTATGAAAATTGCTTTTCCATCTCTGAGCACTAATTTTTAAACCATAAATAGCCCTCTCTAATTTACTAACCGTTGCCCTTCTAATTTCTTCATCACACTCTCATCCTTCTAGTAATTTCATATAATAGCATATTCAGTTTAATTTGGTTACAGTCTAAAATAAGTTTTCTAATCGGGAAATGTTTTCTATTTCTGATAGGGTTCATGGTTCTTGAGAGTTTGTCCCTGACTCTCTTGTTCCGCGAGGTCACCTTTGCCGGGGTCTTTCGGCGAAGACCTCTCGCCCGCTGGTGTGAAGCGGTAGTGTTTATTGTGGTGTCTCGCTCGATCGCAGACTCGCTTTCTCTTTCGAGTTTCAGTTTCGACTTTCATGCTGGGCGCTTGTAGCCATTTCTGAGACCAAGTTTGACGCGCTGCATTCTTCGAATTGTTTTTATTACTAGCTCAGGTTTCCGACCTTTGTCGCGCAAGAGTAATAAAGGACGATAGTAACGACAAACAAAGTGATGTTATAACAAGCAACGAAGACTCGACGGGACTAGAAGAAATGTTACTGCCAATAAAGCAATAAGTATCCCTTCGCGAGGCGCTTGAAATAGTCCCTACTTTTGATAAAAGTAACATCCCCTTAGCCCATTTTATAGAGGGATGCACAGAAGCAAAAGCCATAATTCCTGAACAAGTGCAAGAAAATCTTGCTAGATTAGTTACAAGCAAATTAAGAGAAGCGCGAAGGTGTAGTTTCGGAAACAAATTTAGAACTTTTGATGAATTAATAGAAAAATTAAAGAAGGTTTATGCCCACGCGAAAAACGTATACCAGCTTCAAGTAGAATTAGGCAAATTCGGAATCAGAGATAAGATTAGAAAATATAGTAATGCAGATTGAGCCTTTGTAACTCTTATCAATGACGCTCTACAAATTGAGAGGCAAGTAAATGCCTCCTCAGAACTGCGAGAAAATAATCCGATTAAATCTCTAGAAGAAGAATCAGAATCGCCAAATGTAACTAAACACAATAAGTTTAATGTTGCTCAGGACACTAGGATAGCGTGTTTGAATTGCGGGAGACCGGGAAATGCTGCCGAAAAATGTTACCGAATCTAAGACTTTGAACAAAAAATTTTCGATAAAAATCTTACTTTTCCGAATTCAGTACAAAACAACTTTTCACCAAATAAACCTCAGGTCTGGACAAAATCAAAACTTCAGACCAGAACTAAACCAAAATTTCAGACCGAGACAAAATCAAAATTTCAGATACGATCAAAATCAAAATTTCGGATACGGAAGAAATTAAAATTTTAGACTCAGGCACAATCAAAATGTTGAGCCTGGACAAAACCAAAAATGAAATAATTCTCAAAATGGGAATGATCAACAGTCTCATTTGTATTCCGCCCAAAGGTCCAAAATTATTCAAAATTTTTGCAATAATCCTGGCCACATCGCTAGAAATTGTAGAAAAAAGACTACATATTTTCAAAATCAAAACGGACAACGAACTCCTGAAAATTATACATCGAACCAGGAAAACTCTAACACTATTTCTCCCATGAATGCTGGGAGGAAAGCGCTGACTCATTAAGTATAGCACCTCTAGAAGTTCCGAATAAGGAAAATGACATGAAAATCCATCTCGTTAGGAATAATATAATTCCTTTGATCATGGTATCTGCCGTTGGTATAAAAACCGCGGCACGTATGATGATCAGCACTGGTGCCGGTCGAAATTTTATTGGAAGAAATGTGATAAATCCCGAAATAGAAATGAATAAAAATGAAGCCTTGAGACTAACTGGAATTAACGATCTACCTGTTCACACTCTGGGTCAAATTATGGTCGTGATACTTGGACTTTTAACAATCCGTTATCACAATCCCGGCACCAACAATTATTAATTTTTGTGCGAAAATAGAAAATACATAAAAAATGAAGGTTACATAGTCAATTATCGATTGAAGAGGGAGTTTTCGTGGGTCGAGTCATCGTGAAAAATTGAGGAGGTAGAACCTATATCAAGTACGCGAATATAAATGAAGAACCTGTAAAAATATCATTTCCTAGTGTTCAATTTGAAGATTTTGAACAATGCGAATTAAAAAATTTTACGAATAAATCTGACATTTTGAACAATATAAACGATCAAAATTTGCCTCATTTAACATGGAAGAATATGAGCAAGTTGAAAAATTAATCAATAAAAATGCAGACTGCTTCCATATTCCGGGAGAAAACTTAGAACCAACAAACATACTCAAACACTCAATACTAACGACAGATGATTGCCCTATTCTATGAAGACAGTATCGATTTCCTCCAGTTCATAAAGATAGAATCACTCGCCAAGTGAAAGAGTTATTAAAAAATAATGTTATAAAATCCTCCCAGTCATCTTAGAATAAACCAATTTGGATTATCCCTAAAAAAAGTGGACGCACAAGGAAAAAAGAAATGGAGAATGGTACTTGATTTTCGATAACCAAATGAAAAAACAATCGGTGATTCGTATCCTCTACCAAATATTTATGACATTTTAGACCAGATAGGATCCGCCCGCACATGAAACTGCACTTTCAACCCCTTATGGATATTATGAGTTTGACCGAATGCCTTTTGGCTTAAAAAATACACCAGCAACTTTTCAGCGTCTAATGGATTTAGTCTTAACAGGACTTCAGGGAACGGGACTATTTGTTTATCTTGATGACATTGTAATTTATGCAAACACATAAGAAGAACATGAATTTAAGTTTAATGAATTAATGGGCCGATTATGAAATGCAAATCTTCATTTACAGCCCGACAACTGCAACAACAACAACAAGCGTTTGATATTTCAAAAGATAAGTTATGTTAAGAACAGCTGCTCATGCAACTCGACATTTCGAAACCTTTTATTGTAGCTACAGATGCATCAGGTTATACCATAGCGAAATACTTTCACAAGGTAAAATAGGCAAAGACCAACCAATTGCTTATGACTCAAGGTCACTAACCAATACTGAACGTGAGTACGACACATATCAAAAAGAGGCTCTAGCAACAGTCTACTCCTTAATGTATTTTCGCCCTTATTTGTACGAATGATTTACTCTCGTTACATGCGGTAAGCCTTTGTCCGGTTTAAAAACTCTAGAGACCCTTGCTTTCGAGTATCAAGATAGCGATTTAAACTCGCTGAATATAACTTCGACGTCGTGTATAAATCGGGAAAATCAAACGTTGATGCAGATGCGCTTCCAAGAAATTTTGTTCTAGGAGATGATGAATCAATAGGAATTAATATAATTTCACGGAGTAATCCAGAAATTGAGTAGAAAAATTTTTGAAACACTATGCAATTCTGGAACTTTGAAAATCATAAAAATTCAGATTCCAATGACAATTTAATTTTTAATAACAAAATTTTAAAAGAAAAAATTCCTGAAATTCTTCATGATCTAATAAGTGAAGAATCACTAAATGAAATGAAAAATGAATTTTATAAAAGTCCAATACAAAAACTTCTCTATCTTTCAGTTCTACTTTTAATTTCGAAAATTATAAAGAGAAACGAATCTTTTAGTCAATCTTGGAACACTGTGGTTACAAGAGTGAAGAAGAAAGAATACAAAGAGCAAGCACAAATTAATGAACAGACTGAAAATCAAGGTAAGGCAGAAGAAGGTAGTGAGGAGAAATCTTTTCCTCCCTCGTCGCCTGTCAAAAAAGCACGAGGTAGGCTCAAGAAAGCTATGCTCAAAAATACAAGTAACTCGCAAACTTCAAAAAATGAAGGCAGGTCAAGAAAAGAGGCAACCAGAATGATGAAAATCGACCCCCTCCAGATCCACCCCCTTTGAATACCCAGCCAAACGCTCAAACACAAATGAAACGAAATGTTGTTAAATTTCGTGATCAATTAAGTATGCCCTAAGATAATGCTGCTCATTTTGTTCCTACTGACGGTTCACCACGTGATAGCGAATCAAGAGCTTTGTAAAAGCGTGGTATTTCACCTAAATTTGGCCACCTTGAGAAAGAACTTGCTGAAGAAATAAGGAAAAGACAACAATATCCTTCAGCCCTCCCCATCGAAACTGATTCTAAAGAAAATGTATTAGATAATTTAAACAGCATTAAACTTTCAATGTTTTCTTTGCATTCAATATCAGCCAGACTAAAATTACGATCAATGTTATGTTATTATGATCAATGCTCACAATGTCAAATTAAAAAATTAGTCCGCATAAAAACCAAGCATCCTATGATAATCACGGATTCACCTGGAACAGCATTTGAAAAAATTTCAATGGACATAGTTGGACCTCTTCCACAAACCACAGTAGGCAACGTAGATATTCTAACTATTCAAGATAATTTCACAAAATATGCTTCAGCCTTAGCAATTCCGGACGCGAAAGCTTCGACAGTAGCTGATATCTTCGTTAAAAAATATAAATGCATTTATGGTTCCCCTCAAGCAATTTTGAAAGACCAGGGTTCAAACTTTTTAAGTAATTCAATGAAAAGAATGGCAAAACGTTTTAGAATTGAACAGTTCAAGATAACAGCATTCCATGTACAATCTAATGGGTCTTTTCAAAGATCACATAACGTTTTAGCGGAATACCTCAGACAATTTTTTCCGAATGGGACGATTGGCTTGATTCAGCCATGTTTTCTTGTAATACAAGTATCCACGAGGATACGAAGTGTACGCCATATAAATTAGTTTTTGGTAAATAAGCTCGTCATATTTATTGCACACGGAAATTTTCAAAAGAAATGATAGTGATATTCCTAAATGGGCGCAAGACCTTAGAAGCATGTAAACAACTAGAGATATAATCCTAAAAATTAAGACTCGAGGACCAAAAGCTTATGAAAAATCGATTTTGATTTTTCAATTATCGGATCACGGAGTTTTAGCAGATGTATTGAAATATATGCAGTAAAATATTTCTTTCAGACATATGGATACAATTAACTGCAAACGAGTCGAGGCTCTTATTGACGTATTTGCTTATTCAGTCGACATGATTATTCTCTGGTCATTTTTGATTCAAACTGAAATTCTTAAACACAATGATTGCGACATTCTTAAATGGAGTGAGGATTTTGCTTATCCATCAACAATTAGAGATATCATGTTAACAATGAAGACAAGAGGACCACACGCATACAAAAATCTCATCCTCGCCCTGCGCCTATCAGGACATGTTTTTCTGACCGACGTTCTAGCTCTGATAAAATAGGTATCTGGTTTTTCTGAAGAAAGTATCATTCTACAATATATTATGCATGGCAACAAATCATCAGAGAGAAAAATATAGATGTTAATAATGTTGATAATTAATCAATCATGACGTAATGAAAAATAACCATAAGTAGAACCAGTCGCTAGCTTGGAACCTCCTTTTTCAGAAATTGATAAACAAGGCTTCCTTTTTGCACTGTTCACTGCTACATTATACAACAACAATAGTTTTGTGTTGCTTGTTATGTTCAGAATGGCCACCATCGATGTATATGATGATGTGCATCTATTGGAGGAAAAGGAGCGTGAGGAAAATGACGCTACCTCAGAAGAAGAGGACGCACTCCAAGTGGAATAAGGAAATACGGATACAGAAAGTAGCTGCATTGGAGAATTA
>JAUMHM010000051.1:109684-122943 GCA_032362435.1 Melikaiella ostensackeni | reverse complement strand
AATTCCTTCATCCCCAGTAGTGAAACGAGACCAGAACCGAACGAGTTACGGTTACCCCGAAAGGGATTTGGCTTAATGGTATAATAATGAAAAATTATTTGTTTTCCCGAAGCAAGTAAAGAAATTTTTCTACGATTTTTATCGTACATTACAGCTTAATTTTTCGACTTGACAATGAACAATCCACAAACACGATAAAATTTTTATCATGACTTTGAGAACAATTGACAATCAACTTAGTTGGTCAAGTATTAATGCATATTTTTCGATTGCCTATAAGCTAGTTTCTAAATCAAAAGAAAATTTCTGAATGAAAAAAAAAATATATTATTTTTTTATTATGAGTATAAATTGCCACTTTTTTAATTTAATATAGTGTTTTTGCATTCTAAAAATGAAAAAAATGTAAAACTGCGAAGAAAACCCAACCTTACTTACAAGGAAAAATTTGTAAATAAAAAAAAATTATTTCAAAATTAAATTTTTTCGAAAACGAGTCTAGCGATTTTTTTATTTTTGATCTTAAAATACTTGTGACCCATCCTAGAAACGAAAACAAATTAAAATTGAAGAGGGCAAGATTGTTTGGGTTGAAATGAATCGCGGCTAGGCGTGCATAATTTTGCATCCGCTATGCCGTCTACCTGGAAAACGAATTAGAAAACGAGGTTATTGCGTGTCGAAGATATTTTTTCTTTCCCCAAACGAAGATCTGGTTGATCAACCAGAGGGTAATGTTACTCAAATTCCAATCCATTGTTCCAAGTCATCCTCGCTCACCTATCGTTTCCTTTGATAACCAACAAGATCAGGAAAGGTTAAAAAAACTTGTCTCTCTAAACATTTGGAAATGCAGACAAGCCTAAATTTCGGCGCCAAAGAAACTTCAAGGTACCTACTTTGCTTTACTCAATGTCCGGTACATTTGGTCATTTCGTCGACCGCCGCATTTTCATTCTCCACGTACAATATTTCCCTCTCTCTCTCTTGTTTCTAGTTAGTACTACTCATCGATGCACGCTCAACTTGTCAATCGGCTTGCATTATTACTCTCTCTATCTTACATTTCCCTCCCTCTCTCTCTCATTCGCATGCTACTCATCGGTGAGTGTTTCCTCTACTCCCAAACTTTCGTCCCTCTGCCTTGTTTTACCCTTCATCCTGCGCTTGATCAAGAAATGGACTTTTCGCCTCTAAAGTGTCTAAAGTAAGGTGCGCAACTTTATGTGGGATTGAGAGTCGGAAATTAAATGATCTATTTAATGATTATCGAGAGTTAAAAATCTAATTACTTATTTAATGATTATTGAGAGTTAAATATTCAATTCTTTGTTAGAGGTTATCAGGATCTTTAACAAGTAAAACTTAATTTCCGTCAACAGAAGAGAGTAAAGACTGAGAAATGGGAAATCAAAATGAGATCGAGTATCTCTTAAATAACAATTATGAGCTTGGTCAAAAGGTTACTCTAGATTAGAATTAGGTTCTAATGTTTGGACTTCCATTCTTAGTTTAATTACTTTCAAAGAAATAATGATTGATTATGTAGAAGATATTAATTAATTAAATTGTGTGTTTTTGCAACTCACTCACTGCATGTATGTAATAATCTTGTGTAAATAATTCATAATAGTGATATTGAAATAAAATCAATGAAGCTGAGGGTATAATCAATTAAAAACCGAGCCGTCAGTTGTTCATTGATTAATAAGTAGTCGATTTTTTGTTACTCATAATTATGTTGTCAAAGCTTACCAAAGTTCGGAAATTGCTAAATAATTAACAAAGCTTATGGGATGCTACCTGCATGCAGTGAAGCCTGGAAATATGAGTTCAACAGTGGCTTCGGTCTCCCTTTCGTCACTTACGCTTGACAAATAAATCATAGTATCTTGAATCGCGACCTCGTGTTGTTTCACAATTTCTGCCACGGTTGCCAGATATCAAGCCTTGTGTTCCCTATCCTTATCCCTAAATAGATCTGATCTATAGGTGTTTTTCCTTTCTTGCAGAAACTCTAGTACTTTCGTTTTGTTAATTTTTGTATTGAACAGCGGAACGAGGATTCGGTCCCGGATAATGGGTCATCGTTTTGTACTTCGAACCACGTTACTATATTCACTTTCTGTACCTCGGTTTTCGCAGTTTCCTGTATTTTTAAAATTGACTCACAAATTATTCACTAAGGTCTATTTTATTTTGATCCTCAATTTTTGAATTAAATAGGGCAACGAGAATTTGGTCCTGGGTAACGGGACATCCTTTTGTCTCTCGAACCACATCACTCTCTTGAAGTATTAGATTCCCGGGAAATTAAAAAATAGACACTTTTTTCGTTTAACGACCAGAAATAATTCACACAGAATTCTCCATTAACGAGCCACTCCGATCTTTCTCTCTTCCTCGTTTAGATGGAGGGTAATACTTTCCCTAATAAACTATTATAGGGTTATTCCCCTTATTGAATTTAAGACAAAATTTGATGTTTATGAAGTCTGCCTTATGAGACGAAGCTAAACTTCAACGTCTTGAAGACAAAGGGGGCCGCCTTGCATACAAATCCAAGACGAAATATTTTTACACGAAATACGCGTAAATATACGACTGCAGCGTATGCTTGTTGTGAGGCATCGGCAAATCCATGAATTTCGATATCACTTCTATCAGTAATCATATGCATCCATCTTGGAATGGAGATCTTCTGAAGATGATGAAGATCTACACAATATGTATCCCATTCTTTTTTGAGTTTGGACGGGAGAGAATCGTATCAATATGATCCCGGTAGCCACAGTTTTTGCATTCAATAATAATTAGTTAATTATTTAATCATAATTTTTTTACGCATCACGACCAGAGTCGAAAATCCCACAGGCTCATTCAGGTGCGCTATGACAGAAGGAATCGATCGTTTTGTGTAAATTTTTGTATTTCTAATACTAGCTTCAATAAGTGATTACATATATCCTTGTTAGCATCCAGTGATGAACCTAAGACTTCAATGGGTTCTGTTGTTGCAGTGTCTTCCGGAAAAAAGTTCTCTAGAGATTGCCCAGATTGATTATTGTACATTTATTATAGATCCATTCATTTAGACTGAGCCTCACAAAATTGAGCATCTCAATCTATTGTTTTCTTGCTTTAGTGGCACTTTCCAGGACTAAATTGAATGAATGTACTTCCAGGGATTAAATCCGATACGTAAGTCTCATTAGTGTTAGTCTTCTATGGCTGTATGGAAGAACAACCATTTTTTTCATTATAACGCATTTTTTTGCATTCGAAAGACCTTCATTCCGGCATTTTTCTTTCTGAACTTTTTTTCTGAGGTAAATCTCTTTTCAGCGTCCAACAGTAGTCCGCCATCATATTTTAATTTCATCTTCCTCGATATCATTGTTCCATCATTTTAATATCATGATGGAACCTTTCACCCTGTTCTTTACTGTAGTCCCCAAGTTTTACAGGGAAGTATTCAACATGATGATCCATGAAATGGAGCTTTAAACTCATTAAACACTTCAAATTTTTTAAACTGCCGACCATTCTCGAAATCTTTTTTTTCCACTCTGGACTTTTAACGCTTCCGAAAAATTGTTCAACAACATTCATGAAATTGAGCCATGCTCTTTTCTCAGTTTAAGTTATTTTAGTAACAAAAACGTCTTTTTTTATTAGCTGTCGAATATGAAGTCCATTAAATATCTCTTCTTTCAACCCAACATAATATGAAAAGGTGGAACGAGGACTTCTGATGACTCCACTAATGGGTCATTGATGACGTTTCTAAATCCTTCTTCCAGCGGCATTCTTTTTGGCCCAACTTTTTTTTGTAATGATAACCATGATCCCGGCTGTCCCATAAACACAAGAAACAAGGATGCTTCGTATTTCCTGATTGCTGTCCCAGAAGCATTGAAAAAACTTTGAAATCTCCACAAGTTTTCCATTTATGTTGTTCGTACTTGATTTTTTCCAAGAGGATTTTCATATTACTGTAAACTTCTTTAAGTTTTGTTGAATAAGCTATTGGTATCGCGTATGCGTTTGTGTTGTGCAATAAGACGGACTTCGGGCTTCGTCTAGAAGAGTCTATGAATAATCTCTACTCTTCATCTCTGTAAACTCCTGGTTTCTATTCACCCATAAGTCCATCAACATCCGTGCGATAGATGACAGTTCTTGATCAAGATGAAAGTATTTCCGAAAATGCTGTTCTCTGTTCCGATAAACACTTGACTTCGTTCCTTTTGCTAAATTTCCTTTCTTTTCAGAAGTGAAGCAAGGTGTTCAGCGCCATCTTTAGGTAATCCAGACTCTCGAATTGAGTCATTTGAGGGCTTACATGCAGCAGGATTTTCAGAAAATGGAATTTTTTAAAACTGTATTTTCTAAAATCTGACTTGAGAACTAGGTTCCTTGACTCAAAATCCATAAAAATACGATGCTGGCCTACAAACTGCTGCTTGAACAATATTTTTAGGAGGTCGTGTTACGGGATTTTCAGTAATATTGCTAGTCTGACTTCATTTTTTAATTCAGCAGCTTGAATCCATCAAAAAACCCAAGTTTTTTAATCACAAACTCAAAAATGAGATTGTTTGAGGTTATGTCGAAATCTATTCGTGATAGGTGCTATTTTGACCTCAGATTCGGATTTAGCGGCTCGAAATACATAAGAATACATGTGTCTCATTAATAGTTCTCGACTTTTTCTTTGTGTGGCTGTGTTATTTAAGAAATTATTGGCCTATGCATTAAATAATAATTAGTTTAAGGTACTTTAATGTTAAAAATTATCTCTTAAAACGCGGCTATATGGACCTACGTTTTGAACACTAGCGCCATTTTCGGGAAGATTGGGCGTGTATTTTCATTCGCAAACGTGCTTGTTTTTCGTGAAGTCAGTGTACAGGATTTTGCTCTTCTTTACAGTTCATTTAGGGAGAGTCTAGTCGACGTGGGTCAAGCTGTGATTGGTATTCTAAAACCACCAATGTCCCGCAGAAACTGAAATTTTTGCCGCGCACAGAACCAAAAATTTTGCCGGAATACTTTGTTTCCAAAACGCCGTGTGAGCCATTTTCCTGTGTAGATTTGAAGGTCGCTCAATTTACATCAAATTTTGATGACAGTTCTGTCGTAACATATTCTCGATACATATGGCGACAATTTTTGATGTCTTGAACACGCTTTAAAATTTTACCATTTTTATCATCTCTGAATTTTCATTTTTCATACTAAAAACGTACAATTCTTTAAACTATACAAGATATCAAAAATTCCTGCAAGATGCACCGAGAGTCTGCTACTACTGACTTCTCGTTGAAATTTGGTTCCAGTCGGTTTGATAGATTAGGATGTAGAGGTGAGCGCAGGTGAGTAAATCGATTTTTTAACATAAATATGATTAACTACAGTTTCAAATTAATAAGGATATTATATATTTCTAAAATATATATCGAGAACATGTTGTCATAAAATTCCGGATCAAATATTAAGAAAGAAGTTTGGAAAAAAAATTCGTTATTTTTGAATTCTTGTAAAAAAATTCAAATTTTCACATGTGCTCTCCTCTGCAGCCTAATCTATCCAACTGACTTACATCAAGTTTTAATAAGAAGTCAGTAGCCACATATTCTCAAAACGTATTGCAAGAATTTAAGACATCATTAATAGTTTTTAAAATTTTACCATTTTTGTCATCTCTGAAGTTTCTTTTTTCACACTAAATATGTGAAATCTTACAAATTATTCAAGACATCAAAAATCCCTGCAAGAAATATGGAGAATTTTTTGCTACTGACTTCTCTTCAAAATTTGGTACCAATTGGTTCAATATATTAGGATGTAGAGGTGAGCACAGATGAAAAAAGTGATTTTCAACATAAAATATGATTAACTAAAGTTTTAAATTAATAAGGATATCGTATTTTTCTAAACTACCTGTTGAGAACATGTTACCATAGATTTCTAGGTCAAATATTAGGCAAGACGTTTGGATAAAGAATGCATTATTTTGAATTATGGTTAAAAATGAAAGTTTTTACCTGTGCTCACGTCTGCAGCCTAATCTACCCAACCGATTTACATCAAATTTCAACGAGAAGCCTGTAGTAACATATTCTCGATACATGCTCGAGAATTTTCGATGTCTTGAATATTTTTTTAAATTTCACCATTTTTGACACTTCTGAATTTTCTTTTTTTACATTAAACACGTAAAATTGTAAAAACTATCCAAGATATTGGAAATTCCTGCAAGATGTATGGAGAATCTGTTGCGACTGACTTCTCGTCCAAGTTTTGTACCAATCGGTTTGATAGACTAGGATGTTGAGGTGAGCACAAGTCGAAAATTGGTTGTTTTCATGTTTTTTTTTTGTTTTGTTTTAATCTCACAGTTTCTAAGACATTAACATAAAATCACTCATAAACTTATGTTTTACTGGTTAGTCAGTCAGCTGCCAAGGTTCATTGAAATTGGTTGAGAATTGCGCCGACAATCCAAAAAATGTCTAACATACATGATAATTCCAGACAAGGATTATGTGAACGTAAGTTGGTTGAAAAAAAAATGCGAAATCAATTTTTAGGTTATCCTCACATGAGCGTAACACAATGCACAAATAGCAGGTTGAATGAATAATTTAAAAATGTTTACAAAGTTTTGTAATTTGCAAGTTACTAAAGATTAGAAATCGTTCGCGAATTCTATTTCAAATAGATAAATACTTACCAGTTTCTCTTAAATATTTATAACTGGAAGAATTAATTTTCAGATTGCATATAATTTAAAAGTAAATGAAAAAAAAAATTGTCATACAAATCATTATGTTGCGGAAAATATACAGTTTCCATTTTAAAACATTATTTTTGAATTACTGTTATATTACCGCAGGAACATGCTTTTAACTTTAAACATCTGCATGTTGATCATGAGGAAGAGGCGCGTAACACAATTAGGTCTGAATTAGGATGAAACATTACGTACAAGTAAGTTCGTTAGGCCCTCTAATTATTACTATTTTCGTCAAAGAGCTCTATGTCTGGATAGATTAGAAGATTTTATGCACTTGTCAATTATTTTTTTATTCAATTAAAGCATTTTTATTTGTTCGAAGAATTCCTTATGTTTTAATTCTATAATATTTTTAATGCATTTAGACCATAGAATTAGGAAGAATAAAGTGAATGAAAAATGAATTATGCAAGAACAATTAGCAATTAGTTTAAAAAAGTAAAATCAGGATAGACTAATCAACTGATGGAATTAAGGGGGTACGTGATTGTCAGCTAGAGGGTACGTTTTCTTAAGAAGTTGTTGACTTCTATTACCGAATAAGTAGGTATTAGTATAGAATTTAGAACGATAACATTCTTTTCCTTAATTCAATAATGAGTTCTTGCACAGTACGGAACTTTATAGGAATAGATGCAAACTAATCTACTAATGCACCTTAATTCTGTAGAGGATACATTTTTATGTAG
This sequence comes from Melikaiella ostensackeni, assembly GCA_032362435.1. Lineage (NCBI taxonomy): Eukaryota > Metazoa > Arthropoda > Insecta > Hymenoptera > Cynipidae > Melikaiella > Melikaiella ostensackeni. Next base: position 115,452 of record JAUMHM010000051.1, on the reverse strand, counting down.
AGAAAAATAACTTTTTTGCATCTGATAAGTCTTTTAGGACATGAAGATGTAAACATAATCAACAAAAGAACTTAAGTTTGTTGACCGTCTTGAATTTTCTTCTCGGGAACTAAAAAAGAATTTCATTCTTAAAACCGACATCAAAGATCCGAAATGCACTATAGAAGAATGAATTTTTTTCCTATATTCAGTTTAGAAAAATTAGAAACTTATATGACAGAATTAAACATAAAAAAAACTGTAAAAAGGTTTATTATATTCGGTAATTGCACCGGTCTCCGGACACGTATCAGTGGTCGGACGAATATTTATTTTTTCTTAATAAAATTGTTATGATGTTATAAGAGTTCAGTCATATGATAGAAAGTGGCATTTATTTTCTTGTCTATTTTTATCAATTTACGAAATGTAATACTTTTTTTATTTATAGACTACTAAAAGTGATGACTGAAAATAGAATGGTTGTCTGACCACAGGTGCATTTACCCTTTGATATGCTGTGCTTCAAAGGGTTAAGTATACATCATAAGTTTGGCAACTTTGCGCCATATCTGAGTACTCTGAATGGGATTCGGTAATATTATTCAGGAAAAAGTTCAAAGATTTTCTAAAATATCACATGCTCATTTAAAGTTCAAAGGCTCCCGAGTAGGAATTCTTCGACTTACTTCCGACTCGAATTGCCAAGTGAAGAAATGTTTCCATATCGTACTTTTGAGATACAGCAAGACTATCTTTTATGTCTTGGAATAAGAATAAGGTTGCCTATAGGTCAGGACACGTATACCTGCCTTGTTGAAAAGTGTCATCCTGACCCTCATAAAGGCTGATACTTGTTTATGTTTAAACAATTTTCTATATTCATTATACAATATATGTATATATATTTTTGAATTAATTTATTTTCGGATTGTTATTCGTATTATACTTGTTGAAATTGACTAAGGGGCCATCCATGGCTTAAGTTTGGATGCCCTATCCTTTGGATGGGCCACACATGGAAGCCATGCACGGCACTCACGAGTCTTGAAACCGGGAGAATCGGCGGCCCAGGGAAAAAAATCGCCACGATGGCCACCGAGCATCAGTTGTTGCACCAGGTCCTGGAAATAAAAATCTAAAGGAAGTCTCGTAGAAATTCATATCCAGGGTCACCAAAATCGACTCCAAATGCATTTGCTATGGTCACCGAGCAACGGTTGCTACACCAGGTCCTGAAAATAAAAATCTACAAGAAGTCACCTAGGAATTCATATCCAGGGTTAACAAAGTCGACTCTAAATGTCGATGGTCGCCGAGCATCATTTGTTGCACCATGTCCCGAAAATAAAAATCTTCAGAAAGTTTCCTAAGAATTCATATTCAGGGTCAACAAAGTCAACTCTAAATGCAGTTGCAATGGTTGTCGTGCATCAGTGGTCGCACCAGGTCCAGAAAATGTTATTCTCTTGTGCTCAGTACTATCGAGTAATTTTACCAAGAATGTCAAATAAACATAAATATCAACATTTCTGAATTGAAGCTCAATACATATTCGAAAATCAAACTTCAATAGTTCAATACATTTAGGTTAGTATTCAAACTAATCGTTTATACAAAAAGAAACATCAAAATCAAAAGGATTTCACTCTGTAGTCACGAAAAAACCGCCGTGTTGAAAAAAAATGTCTTATTCTATTACTTAAAAAAACAACTGAAAGAACAGAATGTCAAGGCTTGAGATTGAATACAATACCCTCAAGGGCGTAGGAACTAGTCTCTAACCTTAAAATTGAATTGCCTCTTTTTATTCCATAAATATTAGAAATACATCTTTGTTGGATAATAATCAGGGCCTCCTCATTTTTATAGTAAATCAAGTTTCTATTCGGAGTGAAAATTGGCTAATTTTGATACTTTTCTTGTAGAACGATTTCTTCAAATGCTCGGACTAAAATAAAAAAAATCGTTTTGCAAAAAAGTGTTGAAATTAGACAATTTTTCGCCTCGAATAAAGACTTGATTCAAGACATGTACAGGTATAGGCCCTAATTTGTTAGATAATTTTCCAACAAAGATATAATTCTATTATTTATGGAGTAAAATTAGCCAATTCAATTTTGTGGTTAGGTCCTGGTTCCAACGCCCTTAAAACGCTGAAAGAATTTTTTGCGCTGTGTATTATAACAATTTTTTAATTTACTTTGCAAGTAATTCATTCAATTATAAATGTCTTACCCGTTTATTTTATGTAATCTACAGTTATTAGAAAGAAAATTCTTTCCAGCATTCAACTTTCAAAAACTCTGGGATAATTACAATTTGCATTATTCCATCCTTCAAAGGACAATCGTTTCCCCGATATTATTTGAGTTACTTTCTTCATTTTTATTGATCAAATCTCTCGGATTTCATCTTGTAGGTATTTCTGTCAAATGAAGATATAGGTTGAAATGAAAATCTAGGATTGCATACTGTAAGCTGATGATAAAGATATTTTCACTTCAACTTCAAATTGTTCACTTAAATTCATTTATGGTTTAATGAAAGCAGGAATTAGAATTAATTTAATGTAATTGATTTACGATACGTAAGAAACTACAGAAAAAAATTTTACTTACCTTTTAATTTTCAAAATAGTTAACCTCTTGGTTTTAACTTTCTTTTATGTTCGCCTATAGTATGCAATTATTAGTATTATACCATTGAGCCAAATCCTTTTCGGGGTAAGCGTAACTCGTTTGGTTCTAGCCTTGTTATACTACCGGGGATTGAGGAATTTATATATGGTAAGAGTAACAACAGGATGTGTAGGAGAAGGAATAGGTTTAAGATCAACCTCGAAGTCGCGTGTTGTTCATTCAAACGACACACTCGTCCCACAATACCTCTCCAACACGGGTCGCTAATCAATCTCTCTAGCAGTCACCCCAGGTGAACAGCTTCACAGAGACATTAAGCTAATCCATTAAGAAAATCTATTCATGGGGGCCCATTAGTATAAAAAATCTTTCGTTTCAGGCATCACTCTTCTTCTTATAAACAATTCTACTCCATACATCCCTATCCTTGTATACATATTTTGCTTCCGTTACATCCATACATCGTTTCATGCACTCTCTTGTATTTCTACGACTCCTTATATCCCTTCACTTTAGAATCTCATTCACACTTTCTAGCTGTTCTCTCTTCGGTCTGCCCCTGAGTACGCTACCACTCGCTTTACCTAAATATACTTGAATCGTTAAGCGTTCTTCATTCATTCTATCAACATGACCAAACAATCTCAGAAAATTTCTTGCAGTTTTGTCAAACAATCTTTCTTCTACACCACATTCTCTGAGAACCCACTTATTACTGACTTTGTCCATTAGCGTTTTACCGCACATATTCCGCACGATCTGCATGCCAACCGCCTTCACTTTACTCCTATCATTTTCTTGATACGTGTGTAATCTTCTCCAAGTCGACTTTGGTTGACTTTAGTAACCCTGGAAATCAATATTTCTATAACACCTCTTGCACGGACACCATCTGGGCGGACCTCGAGGTCGACTTTGGTGATCCTGGATGTCAATTTCTAGGTAATTTGCTGTAGATTTCTATTTCAGGGACCTGGTGCAACAACCGATGCTCGGTGACCATCGCATCCGGATCTGGAGTCCATTTTAGTGACCCTGGATATAAGTTACTGCGAAACTTCCTGTAAACTATCACTTTAGGCACCTGGTGCAACATTAGATGCACTAAGATCGTCCTAACGTAAATCAAGTGGTCCCGAATTACTCTCGTGTAAAAATTATCGACAATTCCTAGAAAATTATGTCGTTCTTAACCTGGTGCTACGGTCAGGTCCTATCGTGTACTGTTTCCATATTCAGCCCCCTTTTTTGGAATACATAGACGTTTATACTGCATCTGAAATTATGTGAGATCCTCGGGAAAGCATCCTCGGCAAGATAATTAGATGCCCTGTATATTTTTCCGTGTGCCACCGATTGTCCCTGTTTCAAAATTAGCGGGTGCCATGTATGGCTTCCATATCAGGGCCACGATTTAAGACTCGGAGCAGATGGGGAAATTTGTACCCGGGCTGCTGAGACCATAGAAGTAAGTTTTCATCTCACATCTCGTCCCATTTTTAGGAAGCAGCCAGACCTCCTCGTTTTGAAGTCGAACTCGAAAATAAATCAATTCGAAGTTTGGATGCATGAAAATTCAGTCTTTTTGCATTTGATTGAAAATATAACGGCAGTTGGAAGACAAGCCCTCATCATTTAAATAAAATTTTTTAAATTGCATAACATTGAAAAGTTCACGCTCAAACCATTTGTAGGCAAATTTTTGTGCGTCATAATTCTCCAATAAATCCGACGGTGATATCTTCGTTATCAGGATGGAAAATCAGATTCAAAAATAAGCGGATAAACTCGAAGCAGAAGCGAGTCAACCCTTGAATGAATGTCGCATATAATCGGGATTCCATTCTGCGCAGAGGACGAGAGGAAGAGAAAAAGAGAGAGACCCCTCTCGTTTGGTAATTGCTAGTATTTATAAGCAATACCCGCGACTACGGGTTATAGGGATTTCCTAAGTGTAGTATGGTAATACGTGCAATGGCCCATATTGACATGAAGGATGCCCGCTATTAGCGGACCGACTCGGGATGACTGTTTTTAATTTCATAGCGAAGTGAATTTCTGCGACCGTGGAGGGTGGATATTGCCACGAATCACTCATAATCACTTTTCCCGGCAAAGCTACGGTGTTTCATTCCGCTTTCATTTCTCTGCTTTTTTTTTGTATTACAGTTTTTGTCTCACCATACCTTCAATGGCGGATCGTTCCACTTAGACTTCAAATATGATTCCTTTGAATCTGTAATACCAAAAAGTCATGTTTTTTATTCCCGCTTTTCATTCTCATGTTCATCACAATCACATCAGAGTTGAGAGGGAGAAGGGGGAAATTGATTGATTGGCGATGTTTATATAGCTTTCAGCTACATTACATAATGCATTTTACATAGTATATACAAAAATTTGCTTAGAGCATAACAAATGTTTCCTACCTACTAGTATTTCCTTTCATACAGGTATATTGGTTCACTTGCCTGCGGAAGGTATCCAATTTTTTTTTGGCGCGGTGCTGTTCTTCTAAAACTTATCTCCAGATTTTTCTTACTTCTGCTTTTGTAGTTATGCCTGTCTCCTACTTCTCCCATTTTATCACAAATGTACTGCGGTAAAATGTTATTCTCAGCTCTATATATGGGGCATTCTTTCTCAACCGGACACCCCTAATGTCCAAAATTGGTTTGACTTAAAGAAATCGTATTTAGACTCAAAATTTAGAAAATTTCATCTAGTTTTCAGAACCGTGAAGCGGTTTTCAAAATTCAATATGACCAACCAAATATGGCGTCGAGAGTCAGGAAAAACATAGATGAACAACTTACCTGTACTTTGAAAAAAAAATTATGAAAGTGTCGATTTGAAATACTCCTTTGGGGCTTAAATTCTACGTTTGCATAGGCGCTTTGACGAACCATATGACACATTGCGAAATTTGGAAGGGAGGATTCAATATGGCGGCTGCATGTCAACGATTATGCTCCCTGCAACTAAATTTCCTCAAATCGGCTTGGAAATAATTGCTCGGGGGCTTTCGAGGTCGCTGATTACGACTACAGGGTTTGTCCTGAAAGTAATGGGACTCATTTTCTTCCGCCACGACTGTACTTCGGAGCGTGCGCGCACCGACTGGATTCGGTAGAGGGCGTTCCTAGC
>JAUMHM010000051.1:51487-65234 GCA_032362435.1 Melikaiella ostensackeni | reverse complement strand
ATTTTATCGTGGTTCTTTATTATTTTTTGTATATTTATGTGCACTGAATACGGAAATTTTATTATTAGATCCATATTTTGAAAAATGGCGGATGATCTGAGCAGCCGCTCGAAATATTTTCTATTTCCGATTTTTCCTGTCTTTCCAAAAATATAAGGGCATTCATTCGCGATGCATTTGGCTAAGATACAGAATAAAGTGGAAGCCAAATTGATAGATTAGATAAGCCCAAAAGGTGTGCATTCTGTCCCAGCAAAAACAATAAAAAGAGCTGGTACTGCGGCGCTCAATGCAAGCGTGCTGTCTGCGAAAACCACAGCACACATTTTTGCCACGAGTGTGCATCATCGCATTAAGAGACAATTTGTAATAATTTTTGATATTTTTTTGCGAACATATTTTTTTTGGATTTTCTACTGAATTTGGTGTTATGAAATTTTTAAACTGAAAAAAACTTGTTTTTCTTAGTAATTTTGTTTACCTGATCCTCCCTGTAATTCGTCAACTTCAGTCACTAAAATAATTATACTTTTTTGAGCCGCGACTATGGAGTTATTTTTTGTTTCAAAGCTCTATCTGCCTACTAAAAACCTATGAAATGTTTTTTTATAAAATTCCTTTCTGAATAACATTTGCATTTTCAAATAATTTTCCATTTTTTCAGAACATGTGACTGAATGATTAATTGTTTAAAAAATATGAAGTTGCAAATAACGAAATCGTTTCTTGAAAGCTATTGTATGGACTCCGAAGAATGACTATGAATTTTGCCAGATTTTAAGAATAAAAATAGCACTACAAAAAACATCATGGACTTAAAAGTCCCACCTTGTGCACCACGTTAGTGAAATTCATCTTGCCCGCGGAGGGTTGAATTATTTATTTGTATATATTATACGGTGAGCGCAGAAAATTAAGCGCGAATATTATGAAGAGAATGTATTCCTTAAGACCGATAGAGTTTGAGTAAATAAATTTCCTTCTTCATTTGAAATCAAAAACAACTTCAGTAATTTGTACATAAAGAACATATAACATCGATCACGAAGCGCGAGATCGACATGTTTCGGAGCGCAGGTTTTTTTGTCAAGTTTGAAACATGTACCATTGTACCTACCCCTTCTACTTTAATAGAATTCAATTGCAATACAATGTAATTTTAACGAACTCTCTACTATTACACAATTTTCCATAAGACTAACACATTTCCAGTTCGCCCAGGGCTACGGGGTAAATTTGTAAAAGTTGTTCTCGCGCATATAAGCATAATCAGATCTTTGAAGGAGCTATCGAAGGGGAAAGCAAAATAAAAAAGTTGTTTTTCTCCAAAACGGCTCGACCGATTTCAATGAACAAAATATACGTTGCAAACATTAATGTGTCTGTTTTGTAAACAGACTTGAAAATTCTCCAACAAAAAATACGGGTGAAAAAATTAAAATTCTCAGAAAATTGTTTGACGTTATGTTTAAAAGTGGCACTTGCAAATTTTAATGAAAAAATCCTTAGGCTATATAGCAGAACATATATTTCTTATAAATTTTTCATGGTGGTGCTTTTGACTTGAAAAATTTGGAATGTTTCAAACAAAATTTGTAGGCTGATTTTCATGTCGAAATTTTTTAAAATTTTCCAATTAGATTTGACAATATATATTTTTTCTCGTAGATTTTCGTTGGGAAAGTATGGTTCTAATTAATGACAGTTCTCTTTGCGGCCTCTGAGTCTCTTTCAAATATTCTTTCCTGGTATGGAAATTAGTCTCTTCATTGCACATCTCAGCACAAATGAAAAAATCTGCCCGCTTCGTGGGCACATTCTCATCGCGCGCTTTGCGTGCAGCTCGCTTCGCTCGATTAGGTAGTCGCGCTCCGAAACATGTGGATCTCGTGCTTCGCACTCGGTGTTATATGTTTTTTATGTACAAATTACTCAATTTGTTTTTGATTTCAAATGGAAAAGGAAATATATTTACTCAAGGCTCTATCGGCCTTAAGGAATACATTCTCATCATAATATTCGCGCTCGTTTTTCTGCGCTCGCCGTATAATATGTACAAATAAATAGTTAAAAAGACGATTCAAAAATTATCTTAATGATTTACGATTGGTTTTATAAAGAAATGTCTAACGGCAATTTTATTTGACTTTTTAAAAGCACAAATTCCACTCTTCTGACTTTTTTCTTATCTCGCGTCGTTTGTCTCAAAAATTAAAATTGAAATATTCCAATATAAACTTAAAAAAACAAATAATGCCTCATACCAAAAAAATTTTAGGAAGAAAGCTTATGGGTCTTCGTAAAAACTTCAAAAAGCAACGTTTTTCTACTCTTGACTTTTTTTCATATCATAAAATTTTCAAATCTTAAAAAAATGGTCTCAAAAATTTTGAAAATACTCCAACTTTCCAAATTTTTATCCAAAATGGCTGGAAATGATACGATTTTAATGAATGATAGCTTTTTTCGAATAGAAGATTCTCTACATCTTGAATTCATTTAATTTTAAATAATAAAAAAAATTATTATCGAATATAGCGTTTCGTTTATGAAATTTTCAATTTGAAAAAATGTTTTTTAATGATTTGAGCAGTTAAAAAACAATTATTTTTGAAACACATTCAGCCCCACTGAACCTCAGGATATAGATCGATCTATTTCACATTTTACACAGCTTATAAGGGACACAAAATTAAACTTTTCAGTGCCTGTCTGTTTTTGATTTCCATTTTTTTTTATACTTTTCTCAGTGAAAATCCTTCCCCTAAGCAATTTCAATTCGAATAGCTTCAAAATATAATAATATCAGATTGAGTTCGGTTGAAAGTACAGCGACGAAAATTGAGTAATTTTAGATTGACATACTCGACATTGTTTCGTTTTGATTTTAAGTACTTCAAAATTGTACATTGCACAGTGTACACCTTTAGTTACAATTTGGTTCTATAACGAGAGGTAAAAGGAAGAGTCTTGAATATTTAATCTTAAATAAACAATTACAGATGCTACTACTTTTTTTTAATTCGCAGCTACATTTCTCTTTTAGAAGTTATATTTAACAATGTGGTAATTTTCCTCGATTTTCTAGGTTATTACTTTAGATATCAGTCAATTTGACGGTGAAACACATAGTGAATATTCCTCATAACATAAATTTAGTCAACCAAGGAAGCAATTTAAAAAGGTCATGTATATGTCGTTTAAAATTTATTTTTTCAAATTTCTTTTGTAAAAATTTTAAGCTTCTGTAGAATTGCCCATCATATTTTTCATCGAGATAGTTCTGCTGAAAAAAACTTCCTAAATATCAAAAATGTCTATTCCATAATATATTTTGAATGTTCACACAAAAGTAAATTCACTAGCCCAATTTGCATGAGTACTCTCCTCAAATCCATTTGCGCAAATCATGGCAAAGACTTTCTACTCTGAGTGAGATTCTCGTTCATATGAAAATTGAAATCTATGAAATTCACGTGCACTCCTACCGCACTGCATATAAGGAAATAGTCAAGAAAGATCTCACATACAAATGTGAATTTGCATTTTGACCGATCGAGCTTGATTTGCATTCAAGATGGACGAGTGAGAACTCGAAATTGTCAGCATCGTGGAGAAGCAGCAAATGAGGTTAAGGGGTTGACGGGGTTGACGGACTCATTAACAGTGGTTTGCATATAGATATACACAGGGTACGAATGGACGGACGGACAGACTGTCCAGACACTGACTGACTAACACAGCTACACGAATAATATGGATTTGAGGGGCTGTAGGCACAATGGTGCCAGTAATGCAGAACCACCCCACATACAACGTCCCTGCCCCGGGCAAACTACCTATACGAGTACACTGTACCAACTATACTAGTACCTAGCCACTGGCTTATGTACGGTTAATGGTAACATTCGAAATCATAGCCTAAAACCGATTTACTAGATGTTTTCAGTGTTCCAATGCATATAGAAGCAACTGATTGATGCGCTCTCAGGATATCAGGAATTACAAAAATTGAATAACTTTTTGAAGTTTAATTACTCCGAATTATTATCATACAACTCTCTTCCGCCTTGAACATGAGAGTCTCACCAGAAACATTTAAGATCCGAAAACTCGGTCAAGTACATACAAAATTGATTATTCATATGAATTTATTTTATTAATTTATTTTCTTGTCAGGAATTTTTCTAATTCTTAATAGAAAAACCTATCCAATCACTTTAAATGTCACTCAATATCGTATATATGAAATTATCAAATTATGAAATTATGAGTAAGTTTGATTTGAAATTATTCAAAAGTCGAAAGTCATAATGAGACAATGTCACCGAACGGCTTTTTCCATACATTTTGTGCGGGGTCCTTCGAAATTGCACAAATTTAAGCAATTCAAATTTTAAAACTTTGAGGCTTTGAGTCTAAAGTGTTCAATTTTTGACATTCTCACATTTTAAATCATTCAATTCGCAATACCTAATTTAAAAATTGTTTGCTTTTAAAATTATTTTATTTGGAGAAGACTTCAAAGCCATGTACTCCAATGCGACGCTCAAATAACTCGAAAAATAGACCAATTATAAAATAAAATTAATTTTAGAGGGGTCTTTCGAGTTGTAGTCGACTTTCTCAGATTTGGGGCTGGGTTTTTATTTGTAGCGAGTTTTTTCTGTACTTGTTTACTGAATATTTATAGAACAAATTTGCGGTTGACCTGGCGTGAGGCAAAGTGGCAATAATTTCAATTTTCAATGGATATCTAAATATTCATTGAAAATTACAAGTTTCAGTTATATTTGACGTATAAAGCTTCATTTAAAACAACATAAATTTCAGAAAATAGTTTGATTATTACTGTCATTATCTGGTAGTTCAATACAAAAACTACCGTATTATATACTCTTTTTCATGAATTTTGAGCATTAAGTTTAGTACAGCATCCATAAGAAGATAGAGACAAATCGTTGATACGAGGAGTTTATCATAATGTTCAACATCAACAATTGAAAAAGCATTAAAAATACGAATTGAAAAAATTATTTTTCTCAGTTTCTACGTCAAGCCAGTTCCGAAATAGTATCTTTTGATACAAGTGCGTGAAGGCTATAGTGCCCGCACGAGTGGAATCTGTATGCACAGTCCTCTTGCGCAAGCCATTTACAGACATCGAGAGGAGGATTTTTTCTGCTCTGTTCGCAAAAGCCTCCTTTCGGTGCTTGTATATGGTGCGCAAGAGAGGCTTATCCATGCAGGTGTTGCAAAAAAGGGTTTCTGGTACTGGGACTCGGTACAGGCATAATGCAAGATATAAGACAGCTCGATACTGACATGTCTACTAAAGGCAACTCGGCCTGGAGGTAAGAATTCGTAACCAACTTCAAATTATATATTTTTTTTATTCATTGCGTTTTTGTGGTAAGAAATAAAGTACAACTCAAACATTTCATTTCTGATCTTTCTTCAAGCAACCGAAATTAACTCGAAATCAATTCAAAACAATGTATGGGCACCCAGAGTTCAGAATTGAGTCATCGAATCGAAGAAATTTATAAACAAATTACAGGAAGGAATTCCTAGCTTGGCAGTTTTTCGATTCAAAAAATGTGATTTTTCAAAAATTTTACTTTGTAACGCATCTCTAGTAATGTCATGTGAAAAGATATTGTCGCTTGACAATATTTATTAATGTCATAAAGGAATTATATGAACAAGTGCATATTTTAGGTATTTAATAGCAAAAAATGAGTTTTTCTTCATTAAAATAGTTTGCAATTGTCTTCATTATGATGATGAATCAGGTGACTTTATCGTCTCGTAACATCTGTTAATGATATAAAAAAGTTCTGTAAACAAATGCACTATTCGACATGTCTTCATCGAAACCAATTTTTTTACACTCTCATCAGAGAAGGTATTAATTAGCTGCATGTGATATTTGACCCCCGCATCCACGTTTTGAAACCGGCTTAGTGAGATAAAGCGTGTTTTACGAGGGCGTCCGTCTGTATTTGTATTTGGGCCGGCGATTTTGTACATTTTTCACTTTCATTTCCACTTCCACTTTTCCGAAATAACCGTTTTTTTAAATTTTCGTTACAATTAAAATGCCCAAAAAACGACAACTGACGTGAATTTCGAAAAAGAGGAAGTGAAAGTGAAAAAGTTACATAACCACCCTCCTGTAGTAGTCTGTCAGTGCCACATTTACGGAAAATAGTGCTCACGGCAGAAATTAAAAGTGCGCCCCTGTGCAACGCACCTACCACCAATTTTCCTTTCTTCTTTTCTTTTTTATTCTCATATTACCAATTTGGCATCCCTGTTCAAATGCGCCGTAAACTCAGTCTCAGATTTACATAAGAATCGTACACAAAAAAATGTTCACAGATTTTCTCATGAACTTTTCAATTTTTTTTAAAACAATATTCCCAAACGGATCTTCTGCTCCTCCCCTCCCCACTGGAAAAACTCTTGTCTGGATCCGCTCTTACTGTGGCGGTTTATAGGCATGATAACTTTGAAAGAATTATCGGATTGGATTGTGCTTTGGCAAACTTGTTCATGTCCCACAATGAAAGGTCAACTTCGCTAGCCAGCAACACGAGATGCAAAGATAAGACGAAAAAATGAATTTTTTGTTCTTGAAATATCTACAAAATTACTCTAAAACATTCTTGGATGGAAGTTATCGTTTTTTTATCGTCAAAAATAGTTTTGAAAAAAAATTCCCATTTTTCGCCCAACGATACGAGGTACGAAAATAAGCCAAGAAAACGAATTGTTGCATTTAGAAGGACCTAGAAAATTGCTTTCGACCATTTTTTAATAAGACTTGGCGTTCCTCTTTTAATCGATGAGTGTACTATGAAAAGATTGAAAATTTAAATTTTTACTCATTGCACACGAGATCGGAAAATAAGCCTAGACACATATGTTGTTGAGTTTTCTTCAGCATTAAAAATCGGAGAAACTTACCTGTCGTTTGTTGAAAAAACAAAATTATTTATCCAAATATCACGATTTACCTTAAACATAAAGATATGTAAAATGACTTCGGGTTGGGTTGGCAACGGGCTGGGCCCGAAATTCGAACCGGCCCGAAACTTCAGTTTAAACATTTTCTGTGATTTATGGTAAATTACCATAACTTACCACCATAGCTACCGGAAATTACCTCAAATTTTAGGAAATAGAATTTTCGGGCCGGATCGTGTTTTACAGTTTTCGGTACGGATTAGGTTGTAAACCCGACACCTGCCCGGTTCGATCCGATTTGAAAAAATCCGGACTCGACCCGCCACACTGCGTTCAGGTTTTTAAAAATATTGCACACATTTCTTACTATGCTTAACAAAGTTTCATGGAAAAATATGTTGCAAATAACTATTAAACTTTGTAAGCTGCATGAGTTTTTTTGGACCCGCGAGCATTTCTTGCCCCTCGAGCGTCGGCGTTTGCGTTCGAGCATGTCTGGGCTTTTAACCATAAACGTAAGACAAAACTTGATATCTATGGAGTCTGGCTTATGAGACGGAGCTAAACTTCATCGTCTTGAAGACAAAGTTGGACATCTTGAACACAAACCCAAGACGAAATGTTTTTACACGAGATTGAAGTTACACTGCCTGTCTGATCTGAAGTGGATTCGATCAAGGTTATTTTTAATCATTCAAGGCCAAAAATATTTAAGGTATATGAAAGAAGCACATTACAGGTTTTGAACCCCCTACAGAGGGGAAATGTTCGAATAGAATCAGAAATTTTCGGAGAGTAGAACATTCGGGATAACTCGGAAAACTTCGGTAAGTGGGACAGTTCGATGTTCGGAAAGGATCGGAAGCAAAGTTCACATACACTTCGTAAAGATGCGAAAGGAATACTCTTTCCGAACTCTTTCCGCCCTCCTTCCGGACTCTTTTCGACCTCTTTCCGAGATCTTTCCGAAACGGTCTTGCCCAACCTTTCCTTTTTTTCCGCTAGGGAACTGGTTTTATTTCCGAGTTGTTTCGTCAGCACATTCAGGACAAAATTTTTATTTTTACTGATACTGAGAAGTTTGAGAAAACCTTTAAGATTTATGTTTAAAATATTATTTCTTTAAATTTTTCAGAAAATATTTCCATTTTTACTTAGTGCAAAATTATGGTTTTTTAGGTGTGAGATTCAGAAAAACATTTCATAAATGATTTTGAACTAATTGTAGCAGTATATTGTAAATGAAAAGTTTCAATGTAATGTTAATTCAACAGCAGGTTTTAATAAAGACATCTTTCGAGAAATATAATTATCCTAATGATTCTGATTCAGTTACGTGAAATTATAAAGAAATTAAAATATATGAGGAAAAATTTTATTATATTGACCATTATTTGCATTTATACTTTCATATATGTATTAACTCTTTTTCCTGCGTAATAAAACACAAAACACGAAAAATCATGTTCTATTAACAAAAAGTAACAAACAGTTAGCGTGTCTCGTTTCCCATCAATAAGTGCCTCGTTTCGCCCCTGAGCATGGGGCGAGATGAAACATGTGCACATTTTATAATTTTCATAGTTTATCGTAACTAATGTTTTTGGAACACTTCCTCTTTCATGAAATTGGTACACGAAGGTTCACATAATGTAAAGAACAATTTGTGTTCTAAAAAACTAACACAGATTGCAAATATTTCACTGAAAATGATAACTATGCTCATCTCGGCTCGGTCTCCCTAAGCGAGCGAAAACTTCAGTGAAGACATCAGAAAGCTTCATGTCTCAAGACAAGTTCCGTTCGTATTGCCACTGGGAGCTATAAAGGCCTAGACATGCTCAAACGCAAACGCACACGCCAACGCTGACGCTTACGCGACGCAGTTTGGTACGCATTTTTGAGTTATACTGAGCGGAGGCCCAGCAGCAAAAATCGTGGCAGTTGGTCCCACTCCGGCAACCGCCGCGAGGTAGTAGACAGTTGGTGGCGAACGTTCAGATTTTTTTTCTTGTTGTTGTAGATTCATTGTAAATTTGTCTCTAATGAGCCGGAAAAGCGGGTAGTCTCAAAGTCTTTTTTTATTTGTGAACTTTTTGGGTGTTCTTTTTTAGTATCCAACAAACTCTTAATAAGAAAGTAGATTTCATTTCGATCTTCATGAAATTTTAAAAGAGAGACATCAAGCAAAAATTTGTTCCAATCTGCATAGTTGCCTATGAATACTATTAAGATTTATTATAATTGAGATACTAATGATTACAAATTTGAGTACGTTAGCAATTTTCAGAAATGTGTTTTTTTTTATTATTACCTTTTTCTTTCTTGAAAAATGGAATGATCTGAATAGATTGGTTCTAAATCAACCCATAAGAATTATGAGTTTTACGAAGATAATATTAATAAAGATAAATTCATGTTTAACTTTTTTAAATGTGAATAAACGCTTTTTTCGAGACAACTTTCCGAAAGCATGCTCATGTTCTTATTTCAAGAGCTAATGCATAGCTTACAAACAATTTTAATTATTATTCTTTAGAAATTTTATGAACATATATCCACATCGTCCATTTTCCTCAGAAAATATCAGGTTTTTTACTAATTCTAATCGGAATCATCTGCAAAAATGGGAAAATAAATTATCAGTAACAATGACGATTGTTATAAGAACTTTGATAATTTCATTACAAATAATTTTCAGACTTTTCGGAAATCACTGAATTGCTGAAGTGAAGTAGAATATTCGAATCGCAGTTAATTTTCTTTCAAGAAATTTGCCACTTTAATCATTTCCATTCATTATGATTAATTGTATCATAGAATAGATTCACCAAATTGAGACGAACATGATGTGTGTTGGTTTGCATTGTGGAATTTATGATAAAAGTCATAAGCGTACGTATAAACTCTAAAATGTATCACTGCATAATTTTTGAGAAATGTAGACTAGTATGAAAATAATGTTTTCACTATGAATTACATTTCATATACTTATGCAATTAAGAATTGTAAATATTTCATACACTTTTTATTCAGGAACATTAGGATTGTTCTTTGAATTTCATTTTTTGAAGAAACTCATCAAGGAATGTAGGTAGCTTCAAGAATATGAGGTAATTTTCAATCGCAAATATTTCTTTATACTTAGTAATTACTAAATTTCAAAAATGTTGAGTTTGGAAGTCTTTTAATCATTTTAATTGAAGGGTTACAGTACACAACTAGATAACCAACACTTTTGCCGAAAATGTGTTTTCTGCATCAAAAATTCCTTAAAAATCAAATACATCAATAATACTCATAATGAGAAGAGTTAAAAGCGATTAAATAAAGAGATCATACCTTATAAATGCATAAAACAAGAAAAACTGTGTATCGATTTTTCAATAACAATAATAACGATCGTTATCCGTGTGCCACAGAACGAATCCATTTCCAATCATGCCAATGAAATATGTTTTCGTACGTAGAAAATGAGAAGAAACGTATTTTTTTAAGAACCATAGCGACATTTTAACATTTTTTATGAATATTTCATGATTTTAAGGGGAAAATGAGTTTTTTGTAAATTTTACTTTAAAAGACGTGTCATTTTTGCAAGTTTGAGATATTCGGGTTTTCATTGTTTCAGTTTATCCAGTTTTTCACATTTTTTCGAAATAAAAAAAAAGTAATAATAACAATGATAAAATTATTTCGATTTTGTTAAAAAGAGAAGAAGAATTTTCCCTCAAAAACCCCACGTTTTTCCCATGAAATTTTTAGGAATAATAGGTACTAATATATAAATTTCCATAAATTTTCCGTTTAGTATTTTTTTGTTTTTCGGGAGAAAACAATTATGTTTTATTTTCTTGTAAACCTTGCCCTTTTTGCAATTTTTGAGATTTTGAGGGTTTCCTGTCACAGTTTGACAATTTTTTTCGCTCTTTCGAAACCGTTGAGAAAAAAAAATAAAAAATGAAAGGTGGTGTAGCAATTTCGATTTCTTTTTTTAAATTAAAACACGAAATTTTCTGAAAACAGGTACTATTTTTTAAGTTAAAATTTTGCATGAGTGATAGGTAATATATAATCAACTTACCATAAATTTTGAACCTGGGGTGTGTCTGTACTTGGAGAGAAATCAAACTCTACTTTTTTTACTGTACTCGCATTTAATGTATTTTACTGCTATCTTTTTACTTCAAATCAGAAAAGTGTTATTTTATTGGTCGTCACGATATAATGCACCAAAAACTAGTAGCTGCTTTAAGAAAATTTCGTTTTTCAATTTTGCGAAATATCCAAATATCTTTCCCATTTTTCAATTCTTTCTTCGTTTTTCTCATCGGTTTCGAAAGAGTGAAAAAAACTTAACAAACTGGAACAAGGAAACCCTGGAAATCTCAAAAATTGCAAAGAGGGCAAGGATTTGAAAAAAAAATCAAACCATTTTTTTCTCCCGAAATACAAAAAAAAAAACTACCAAATGGCAAATTTATTGTAAGTAGACTATATTAGCACCTATTATTCCTAAAAATTCCAGAAAAGAAAGGTAAGGTTTTTGAGGAAAAATTGTTTATCATTTTTAAAAAATCGAAATAACTTTATTGTTTTTGTTATTTTTCAAGTTTTACTGTGAATTTTTAACGAGTGTAAAAAACTGGATAATCTGGCACAAGGAAAACCATAATATCTCAAATTTGCAAAATGCCAAGGTTTTTAAAGTAAAATTTACAAAAAAGTAATTTTCCCCTTACAATCTTAAAGTATTCATAAAAAATGTAAAAATTTCGCTACGGTACATAAAAAAAAGACATTTCATCATATTCTTAAGGTAGAAAAATATAATTAATTGGCATGATTTGAAATGGATTCGGTCTCTGGCACACGGATAACGATCGTCATTCTTGTTATTGAAAAATTGATGCACAGTTTTTCTTGTTTGATGCATTTATAAAGTAAGATCTCTTTGTTTAATCGCTTTTAACTCTTATCATTATGAGTATTATAAAGGATTGTATTAACAGTATTTCTCCTATCAGGTATTTATGGTCCGAAAATTACTATTATTTTTTTAATTAATTTACAATGACTCAGGAATGACTATCAGCAGTCTACCCATCCCGTATCATGACTAGATGTGACAGCAAGAAGCCATTAATCAGTAATTTTTAGATGGTTGCAAGCAGAAAAAAGATAATTTTCAGTCTATAAATGTATAATAAGAGAAACATTGTTTATAAATTTTTGGTCGTTATCCATGCCTCGTACCGAAGCTAGAAAATTAGTTATTTACAGATAATTACGTTAAAAGATTTCAAGAAGCCGATTTCGTTATAAAAACAGTTATTATTCCACCACAAATAGCTTAAGCAGATAATTGTTCATAAAGTTTGTTTGTAGAATGAAAAATTTAGTTACGAATATTCTTTACGTTTATATAATTTTAATTTTCGTATTTTAATGCCTGCCAAATGTTGTAGCGGCTTGCGGGAAAATCCGTAGGAAAGATTTAAAAAAAAAAGGTTACTCGAAGTCTTTGAGTGTCAGAGCACATGTTCAGTCGAAAGCCAAGTGTACCTCATTAAAACAAAAATATATGGTATGCAGGTAGGCAAAGGCGGGTAGGCAGACAGTGAGGAGACAATAAAAAATATGGTAGCTACAAGTCTTGAAATGACGGGGAAATCCGCCAAAAAGAATTTCCAACAAAGAATTATAAATTAAACCTAGATGTCATGAAATGAAATATTTACAATTTTCAATTGCATATGTATATTAAATGTAATTCATAGTGGAATCATTATTTTCATAATAGTATACATTACTAAAAAATTATACAGTAATACATTTCAGAGTTTATACGTACGTTTATGAGTTTTTTCATAAATTCCACAATGCAAACCAACACGCATCATGTTCGTCTCAATTTGGTAAATTTATTCTATGATACAATTAATTCTAATGAATGAAAATAATTACAATTGCAAATTTTTTGAAAGAGAATTAACTTCGATTCGTATATTGTACTTCACTTCAGCAATTGGGTGATTTCCGAAAAGTATAAAAATTATTTGTAATAAGATTATCAAAATTTTTATAACAATCGTCATTGTCACTAATAATTTATTTCCTCAACTTTGAAGCTGATTCCGATTAGAATTAGTGAAAAACTTCATATTTTCTGAAAAAATGGACGCTGTGGGTATATGTTTATGAAATTTTTTTAAGAATAATAATTAGAATTCTTTGTAAGTTATGCATTAACTCTTGAAATAAGAATATGAAAATGCTTTCAGACAGTGGTCTCGAAAAAAGCGTTTATTCACATTTGAAAAAGTTAAACATGAATTTATCTCTATTAATATTGTCTTCGTAAAACTCATAATTCTTGTGGGTTGATTTAGAACTAATAAATTCAGATTATTGTATTTTTCAAAAAAGAGAAAGGTAATAATCCAAAAAAATAATACATTTTTGAAAATTGCTAACGTACTCAAATTTGTATACTATATTTAAATAAAAATAGACCTATTTTCGTAAATTGAGTAATCATTAGTACCTCAATTAGAATAAATTTTAATAGTATTCATAGGCAGTTCTACAGATTGGAACACATTTTTGCTTGATGTCTCTCTTTTAAAATTTCATGAAGATCGAAATGAAATCTACTTTCTTATTAAGAGTTTTTTTGATACTAAAAAATAATACCCAAAAGTTCACAAATAAAAAATAGAATTTGAGACTACCCACTTTTCCGGCTCATTAGAGACAAATTTACAATGAATCT
>JAUMHM010000051.1:30046-48516 GCA_032362435.1 Melikaiella ostensackeni | reverse complement strand
ATTAATTACCCTGGTCGATGAAATAACATCAATATTTTATATATATATATATAATTTATATAATAATAGTGCATATAATAAAGAATAAGAACGAAGCTTTGAAGTAACTGATTGACATATTGTTTCAAAAATAAGTGAATAATAGAACATTAGCCTGGTCAATAAATTTTCTTTAATTCAATGAATTTCGACTTAATAAATTTGCTTCAATTACGTAGTACTATTAAATGAGTCATTTCAGAATCATGTTTTTTGATTCCGTAACAATTTGTGAATTAATAGCGATATAATTGTGCTTTTAACCCTCAACGTTATAAATATTTTTTCATTTGGAAGGGAGTTTGATATTTTTGATTAGGGACATTTTAAAATTAAAAATTATTCAAAAATTGAGTTTGTAGGTACAATAGTGAAAACACACTAAGAGAAAAATGGTCTCCATTCAATAAAATCGTTTACTTGACTGCATTTACTTCAGAAAAACTTTGTTTATGTGAACAAAAATTGCGTTAAGTTGTTGATTAAAGATTTGATATTGTACAATACTAAACAATTCAAATTTGAAATTATACAATTTGGAACGCTTTTCGTTTGAAATTGGGCAATTTTTTCAATTATTTTCAATTTCAAATAACACTTAGTACTGAAATTATTTAAGGTTTTCGGACATAAATTAAAAATTGTTCAATTTTGATGGCCTTTATTTTGATTTTAAGAGCTGTTAATTCAAAGTGGTTTAATTGAAAATTACTTAAACTTTTTTTCAACAGAAATTATTCAGTTTTGATTGATTCAAACTTAAAACTAATTATCGAGGTTTTCAATTTGATATATAACAATTTTCAAAGATTTAAAAATGAAAATGTCCCGCTTTGAATTGTAAATTATTCGATTTGGAACATTTTAAGTTTGAAATTGTTCAACTTTTAAGGCTTTTAATTCAAAATAAAATTGTACATTTTAAGGATTCACGCACACAGAATTCAAAATTCATCAATTTCAAACACTATTAATTTCAAAATTAGATTTTTAATGTTTTCAATTTAAAGTAGTTGCATCATTAAAGCTTAAAATGTAAGCCGCGTCAAATGTTAGTCAGGCCTCTTTTTGACGCGCGGCTTCAATTGTTTGTCTTTGAATGTTTTACCTTTCAATTCAGTTTTTAATACTTTAATTTTAAATTGTTCACTTTGAGAGCTTGAATATTAAAATTGGAATGACCGGTAAAAATGTTAAAATACTGAATTATACAGAATTTTTTTCTGAGAGGTTTATTTATTGCAATAATTTGTCCAAAATTCTTATAGGCGCCTCTCAGGTTAGGAATATGAGAACTTTGGCCTGTGTCATCAAATTTAACAAAAGTTGGTGAAGTTGTAGTGTTGTTTGGTTAATATTTTTTTGCCGAAGGATTTTTAAAAATTTCGAAAATTCTAAGAGTTACACAATTTTGAAATTCGAAGTCATCTTTTTTTAAATTGTCATGTTTCCGACACTTTATTTCAGATTCTAATGAAACTAATAAGCGTATTATGTATAAAACAAAATGCTGTTTTATATAAAAAATTTAAGATTAAATGTTACGTCCTGAGTTCAAATACCTTCAATCTCTTCTCGCGAGGTATAATTAAAAATAAAGAGGGTGTGAGGTCAAAAAGAAAAATAGATCAAAATCTCTCGGACGTTACAGCCTTCGGCTCGCCTACGACTGCTCCTGCTGAAAACATACTTCTTGCCTAAAAAGACCAGTTTTACGCGCCTCGCACATAAACTACTATTCAAATGATTAACATTACTTATTTATATTCATTAATAGTGACATTATTGAGCCTGCGGAAAATTCGGCGAAATTAATTAATAGGAAAAACAATAGATGGAAAGGTGTAGGAAAACCTCACCCTTCTCTAAATACGAAACACTGCCGTGCAAAAGTTATGTGAATAAATACAAATTGCGGAGTGCAATATTACAGAGAACCGTGATTCTGATGTTCTCCCGATTCCCTCTTTTTTTTATTCTCCGATTTAGGATTCACTCGCTGTTAGGCGTTGATTTTATTCACAGAGGCAAAGGCGTCATCTGCGTCTTGGCTACACCGCGAGAGCAGCGCTGTTAACCGTCAATATCAAGAGGGACTCTACTAAAGTTATGAAATTCTTTCAATAATATGGATTTTTATAGAGTTTTTAGATGAGAGTAGGAAAAAGGAGGATAAGTTGGTGTGGAGGCTATGTTGGCCCAACCTTATTTTTTAAAAAACTATAATAATTAGGCTAACGAAAATAGTTCTTTCGTATGAATTCTTGCATAGTATGTAATTGATAAGAAATTCACAAGCAGTAGATCATTCAGAACATTTTTATTACAAGTTTATATATAGGATTCTTCTCAGTAATATGTGGTTAATTTTAGAGCTATTGAATTCAATCTATGAGTACCTCACATTACATATTAACCTGACTAATCCAATACTTTTATATTATTTCATCTTTGAGTTTATGATTAGGAGAAAGATTTACGTCAAAATTATTTTTTTATGCGAAAAGTATTTAATTAATGAACAATCCGTGATGCAAAAAGTAACAGAAAATTTGACTAGCAGCTCCTCATGGGTGCCAAAATTGACTGGCAGGGTGTCAAACCTGTCAAAAATTCAAGTGAAAAATCGTTATTTTAGTATTCTTGAAACCCATTGAAAATGATTGTTCAGGTGCTGGCAACTAACAAAAGATTTGAATGGTGGCTCCTCAATGATGCCAAAGTTGACTAGCAGGGTATCAAGCCTGTCAAAAATTCAAGTAAATAGATGTCATTTTAGTACTCCTGAAACCCATTGGGACGATTGTTCAGGTGCTAAAAGCTAACAAAAAATTTGACCGGTAGTTGCTCAGTGGTGCCAGAGTTAACTAGCAGCATACCAAACATTTTAATCCTGACAGAATAAAAACGTCATTTCAATTTGAATATACTTATAATATTAGTCTTAGAAAGCGGATTTGATATTCTCTCGTAATATAAGACCTAATTAATATTTTATATAAATATTTTCGATTTTTGGAATGCTGAAATTACATCCTCAGTCCTAACAACTTGAAACCTCAGCCAGTCAAGTTTGGCACTATGGACGAGCGACCAGTCCATTTTTTCATTACTTTTTAGCACCTAGCAAATTATTCCTAAAAGGTTTCAAGAGTACTGGAATGACGTTTTTAATTTTGATCCTGTAAGTTTTGATATGTTCGAAAGCCTGCCACACATCTTTGGCACCACTGAGCAGCTGCCAGTCAAATTTTTTCTTACTTTTATCACCTAAGGAATCATCCACAAAAGGTTTCAGGAGCACTAAGAGGACGTTTCTTCATTCGATTTTCTGACACGTTCGGCAGCATGCTAGTCGGCTCTGATACCACTCGAGAGCTGCCAGTCAAAATTTTTCTCAGTTAGATTCTAAACAATCATAGCCAATGGGTTTCAAGTGCTTTGAGGTGAAGTTTTTGTACTTGAATTTTTGACATTTTTCACACCCTCTCAGTCATTTTTTGCACGACTGCGGAGCTGCCAGTCAATTTTCTTTTTCTTTTTAGCACCCAAAGAATCATCCTCAATGAATTTCAAGAGTACTAAAATGAAGTTTTTAATATTTGTCCTGTCATTTTCGACAGGTTTGACACCCCGTCAGTCAACTTTGGCACTACTAAGGAGCTGCCTGTAAAATTTTTTGTTAGCTTTTAGCACCAAAAAAATCATTCCCAATGGGTTTCAATAGTAATAAAATGATGTTTTTTCACTTGAATTTTTGACGCAATTGCAGTACTTCAGGAAAAGTATTATTAACCTACTTTATGTATTTCTTATTAGAAAATCTTCTTACAGCTACTATAGCCAAAATATCAATCTACCTAAAGCACATTTCTCCATTATTAACAGTTGTACATTTTCCTTTTGAATACACTTTGTTTTTTAGGTATGCCAACGTAGCAACGTACTCTCCCCTCGCCTACCTGCATATATTATAATATAGATTTTATTTACATTTTAGTATAATTCTTTTTTCATCATCAAAATTATCTGGCGATCCTGCACATTTATTGCACCCTCGCCTCGGTAATTGGTAAATTTTCACTATATTAATATTATATCTACTTGAGATTTAGAATAAAATTTATTTAAATATTTTGAGAAACCTAATGAACTAACCTCTGAAAGCATACAAGGTAAGAAATACCTTATGTTCTAAGTTTCACAGGTATACAAATTTCACGAGATTACTCATTTTTACAGTGTCAATATGCCCTTCTGTAGGTGGCAACAAAATACATTATTTATGATCATAAATTTACTAATACATACTTGTCTTTCACTGTAAATGGGTGGCGCCAATACCCCTGTTCACCCTATTCACCATTGGCCCAAAAATTGACCGGCCCAAATTTTTTTTCTGAGATTTTTTTAATTTTGTGTTATTTAATATAAAGACATAATTCTCATTTTTTTAGATTTTTAAAAATATTTGTGACTTTTGATGAATTTGGGGGGCACTTATTACAAAAAGAAAAAGATTTCTACACAACTTACAGCTTGAATGCTACGGAACTTAAAAACTCAATTCGACCGATGTTTTGAGACTTT
Source organism: Melikaiella ostensackeni (assembly GCA_032362435.1). Lineage (NCBI taxonomy): Eukaryota > Metazoa > Arthropoda > Insecta > Hymenoptera > Cynipidae > Melikaiella > Melikaiella ostensackeni. Next base: position 43,887 of record JAUMHM010000051.1, on the reverse strand, counting down.
TTTACACCCCTAAAAACTATAACATGAAAAATATTTAATTTAAAGAGGTTCAGTAAAACTTGGAAAATAATGGGGATGGAGCGAGTTGAATTAGAATATTTCCTATATGTACGTGTATAGTGTATATCTGCGTGTGGTGTATACGAAATCGAATTTATCCATAAAAGGGAGTTGACAGCAGGGATAAAAATGGGTTTGATAGACGGTCGTTTTTACCAGTACATTTACTTCCGTCTCTGGTTGCGCAAATGAGAGAGGTAATTTCTTTAACCTCTTCGCCTTCGTCATGACGATCCTCCACCCGTTCCACTGTCTTGGGCGGATAAGAAATTCACTGAGTCGAGGGAGATCGCATATTGTCAGACCATCAGTATCCCACTCCAGCTTGGTGGAGACTCCTCTCTATAGCCTTCGTCTCGGATCTGGGGTATATATCGCCCCTATCTGTATCCGTGTATGGTTCCAATAAAACGGGAACCACTCACAGCTTTTGTGTCGGATACAGTGGCGGTACTGGGGCGCTCGTGGTTGTTATCGGCCATCAGGTTTTATATCCAACCCTACAGTCGAGAAGAGAGTATCGGGGCGAGAAGGGAAGTCAAACGATCTCTATACCGCGTGTTTCACAAAGATTCTATGAAGATTGTCCGGGATTTTATTATCGAAGAAATGTCGGTTAATAAAAATGAATACGTAGGGCCCTTCTTCTTCTCTTCTTTTCTGACTCTAGTCTGCCGTCCTTCACTTCTATCGTCCTCACTCAAATGCCTCTCGATAGTCAGTGATTTAAAAGTGTGATTTCACGCCGAAAGCATAAATCTTCGGCGACGATCGCCAAGTTTCTTCAAGTTCTAGATACCTACTTTGCGCACTTTCCGCTCTCATAAGACTCGCTTATCTCTCCTCTCTTTATTTTCCCTTCCTTCTTTCCTTCCTCCTTTCTTCTCATTCCGCTCAGGATTTACAGACAATACAACGAACGAGGTCATTGGTTCGTGGAAGTCATCCTGTCTGGAACTTTAAAGGGCAAAAAGCATTCAAACGTTTTACTGCAGAATCGTAGCGAGTTGGTCAAATTGTCACGTTATTGCTCTGCGTCTCTACATTTTATATTCTAAAAAGAAAATAGCTCTGTAGACGTCAGTGCTGCTATTTCGACAGGTGTGTTTACATTCTTCAAAAAGTTCACAAATGTCTTTAAAACTGTTAATATTCAAATGGTATGTAAATTGTGAATAATCCAAGTTTTCGGAACAGTCAAGCTAAGCAGGACTCGAAGTCTCAACAAGTCTTTCATGCTTCTTTCCACGCTCGATTAAAAGAAAAAGAATCATAGTAAGTGATCTTAAAATTTTTTGCGGTAGAGTACCTCTATAAACTGATGACAACCACAAAAAAGGCAATATAAAATTTGAATAGATTCGTCTGGCGTCAGTAAGCCCCAGTGATTAATGATGGTCAGTTGCCCACTTAATTGGTAACTCGATCCATTGACAAGTGTTAATTCATGCGCGGTCCACGCAGAGATGTATCGAACTAAGTCAATAGGGACCTGTCTGGAAGCCTCCAAGCAGAAAATCCAATGAAATGTCCTGATCTCCTGCCTTAAATAGAGTTTGACACGAGATTAACTTGTGTTCCGCACTCGCCTTAACCTTCTAGGATCTGCTAGCAATTAGAGTTTCTCGCACAAGCGACATGCGTCATGTCCTGCTGTATTACATATACATTACTTTATATTACATTACATATATATTACATTACATTACATATACATTATATATACATAATAAACGTTTAAAAGCTTCCCTTATGCAGAGCTCGCTGAAAAAACAGTCTTCAGTACAATTGCTAGACGGACTGGGTTGGAATTTAATGTTTTGTTATATTTTCATTATTGAGTTTCGTGTTAGTGTGGTAGCGTTCAAGTCAACTTGCGTTCTTAAGCTGATTGAGGTTCGACTATATAGTCGAACGACATATATAGTTATATTATAGTTCGACTATATGAATGAAATTCTATAAAATCTAACCCTAAATTAGCTTAATAGAAGGATGCATAATATTGTACAACATTTTAGGACACTTTAAAAGACTCTAAGACATTCCACAATATTCTAGAACATTCTAAAATATTCCAGAATATCATGGTATATTCTAGATTCTTCTAGAATAATACATATAGTTGCCGAACAATACAGTAAATTGCAAAGCATACCAAAAGATTCTATATTATTTCAGAATATTCAAAAAAACTTTTAAAAATCCAGAATGTGCTGTAAAATCCAGAAATTTCTAGCATATTGCAGAATTCCAGGATAATATAGTAGATCCTGAAATATCCTAGAAAATCATCATCCTAGAAAATTTTCATTAAGATTTTGTAATGCGTTAGATGTCCCCTGTGAATATTTTCAAAATTTGAAAAAATAAGTTCAAAATTTTGAGTTATCTCGAAAACGGTGAGAGATATGCGAAAACTGGGAAAATGTTAAGGATTTTCTAATAGGGGACGATCCTTGATCAGCCCGAACCGACCCAGCATCAATATTTATAAAATTCAAAAAGTCAGTTGGATAAGCCTCGGATTCATTCAGATTGGACGCATGGATGGAAATGGATTGAAAAGTCAGTTCGGGTGGTCCTCGGATTCATTCAGATTAAATACAGCGATTGAAAAGGATTGAAAGGTGGTTTTAGATTGACTACGGACTCAAGTTCATGTTGGTTTGGGATTGGAAAGGATTGAAACTTGCTCGGGATGAGTCTCCGATTCATTTAGATTGGGCGTCGAATTGAAAAGTAATGGAAGTTCGTTTCGGATTGGATAGACAATAAACATAAAAACAGATGGATAAACAAATTGTTATTTTTTATTGTTATTGTGTTATTATTAATTGTTATTGTGGATGGATTCAGTTTTTTAGCAGAATCAACTAGAAACGTCTTGCTAGTGACCCTTTGCAGTCACAACCATTTTTAAACATTAACTATAAGAGAATGCATAATCTGATATTTTTTAGTAAATAGATTCAATTTATTTTTTGCAGAGTCAACGAAACTTCAAATTCAAAGAGTGCTTCTGTTCATTAAACTTCTTTAAATAATTACAACGTTTTGAACAAATCCTAATTATAAACACTGATTTCCCTTACATTTCATGCCCAAGATATTTAATTGAAGTGGTTAAATATTTTTGAATTTTCGAAAAATCGACCTCAATTTATCAATTTGTTTATAACAATATAAGAACTTATTTATTCATTTCATGAACCATGCCGGCACCTATTCTCTATTTTTAATGATAGATCATGACTTCTAAGCACTGCGATTTTGTAAATTCTTTTTGTTTGTTTATATATTATATTTTTAATAAAAGTTCGGGAAAAATTACATTCTTAACAAAATAATTTTTTACACTACATCAACAGCTTATATATGTTATGAATTGTCTCAAATTGATGCATGAGAACTCACCGAACACAAACAATTGAGCAGTTGCGGGTGCAATAACAGCCAACTTGTAATTTCAGAAGATACTTGTTTTTCATTTCTTTTGAACATAACTTCATGAAGAACAAATGAAAAACCAGTGACTTCTCAAAAGCAAGTACGCTGTTACCACACCCAGAAGCTCAATTTGTTTATTGAGCAAAAGATTAAATAAGACAATGGTCAAATATCTTAGTTTACGGTAACAGAAATTGTTACAGTCGTTATGTATAAATTATCATTGCGACTTCTTTTTTACCGTTCTCACACACTTTATCTCACTAGAATCTATTTTTATTTCGATCTAGATACTAGAATTTACTGTTGCTTCGGTCAACACTAGTGCATCTAATTTTTATATAAATTGAATGAAATTTTACTCTTAAACTCTCAAAAATTAACAACAAAAGACGATATGAACAATTTTTGTGGCGAAATGTTTAAAATTAGGGACAGTTGCCGGTTAACTAAATTTATAAATTAATTACCCTTGTAATTATTTATACATGATTATAATCAATAAAACTCGTAATGAAAGGGGTTTCAATGATAGAAGAAGTAAGATTTCATGATCAATAAAAATATTTATTCAAAATGAACCTGATCTTAGAAATTTACATGTATGTGCCTATCGTCTATTCTTTGATAATCATAAAACTCGCTAATCTGGATAAAATATCCTCGAATGAGAAACGCTGATTTTATTTTTAATGCACTTAAGTGCTGATCAATAGCAGTCTTTTCAGTATATGAAATCTAGTCCCTTATGTTGACATAGGGATATTTACGTAGTTCTTCTGTACCATTTATTTCTATTCTTTTCTCTTATTTTTCCTTCTCTGATATCCCTTCAATTGGAAATAGCACACGCCTAATATAAATCTGTTTACAGAGAAATCCTATTTTGCAATTTCAATCAAAATCTATTATCAAATTATTCTCACGTAGAGATACACTGTCAATCAATGATCCTTGCTCTCCCACTCTTGATTATATTCAAGATAATAGAATTAAAATAAGATTAGAATTAAAATAAGATCAGAATTAATCTGAAAGTTCTTTTATTTCCAATTATTAATTTTATTGTAGTACTGATAGCCTCATAATCGAGGATTTTAAATAATCCGCTATTCGATTTGAAGCCTCAGCTTCAGATTTGAAGTCAAAGATTCAAAGATTATATTTCAGATGCAAGAGGCACTCTGAAGAGACGCTGCCCTATTACTCTAGGAGCTGGGTGTATTTCCGTGTGCCGTTCTAGGTCCATGGAATTTTTTTTTTTAATATTACGTAAAATATTCTGCTGATTACGAAAAATTTGGAACAAAAAAGATACTTCTTTTCGGGTTTACTTCAACTTTCATGCAGAAAATTATATTCAAATGTTTATATTCACCAAGTTAATATACATTTTCGAATGCACATACTTTGACATGCAAATCTTTAGCAATTTCAAATAAAATCTGCTGAAAATTTGACTATGTAAAATGTAAAACTTTATAAAAAACTATTTTTAGATAAAATAATAAATGCTTCTGCTGTAAACAATAATAAACAGAGTTTATAGCAATTTTCTCCTAGAATGAAGTTTAAAAGTCACGTTTCTTTCGATTCTTTAAAATTTTTAATTAGAGCGAGGCAATACCAATGTCATACTTTTCGAAAAATGATTCTTGTTGATGCTCAGCTATTATTTGTTCATAACTAAACAGTGAAAGTAAAGCTAAGAATTGCAGAAAAATCGAAACTTACTAGCATTACTGTAAAAGAATATTGTTATAAATAATAATTAATTGCGAGCAAAATAGTTTTAAAAAATATCATGTACAGAGTTGTAAGAAGTTTTCAAATTGACTTTCATCGCACACGTTACCTAGGTTTAAATCAATCAATTTCAAATTGATTACACTTCCTGGGGGCCCCAATGTACTATTTTGCTTTCTCATAGAGGAAGCTTTGTGATGGTGACAATTTCGAAAAATTTTTAATTCGTATAATTGAACGTTCGTCAATTACAACATGTCTATCACAGTGTTCTGATCAATTGTCCGGATGTGTGTGTGTGTGTGTGCGCGTGGATGTTGATGTGTATGCGGATGTGTGTGTGGATGTCACACTTTCTTGTGGACACGATTACTTGAAGACGGTTGCAGATAACGTGATAAAATTTGGTGGGCTTATTTCGACCACTAATATCTCAAAACTGACCAAAGGATTTCTAAAAATATTTATTACCTTTTTTTAGCACTTTAGATTATTTAAAAAATCGGTTTTTTATAGTAAAACTTTTTTTACTAACATAATTCAAAGTTGGTGCAAGAATATAAAAGATTCCCTGGTTTGAAACGAATCGATTGACCTCTAACATCAATAAATTTTATTAAAGAGTGAGGAAGTTATAGTCACTTATAGTATCTGAAAATAGGTCTTTTGTAGTAAAATTTGTTTCGAGCTCCTTGCACGAAATGCGACAGCGGCTTGCCAAGCCCCTCGCAAGACCGACGAGTTTACGCCAGTGACGTAAAAAAAAATTGGGACGGTTAATGAACAGCCCATACCGCTTCTGGAAAACTATCCTTTGTAACAGCTATTAGGATCAGTTACATTCTCACAAAAAAATTGAATAATAAACAATGAGCAAATGATAGAAATTTAAATATAAAGCCATTTCATTTTTTAATGTTTATGAATGTTATTTAGCTTTGTTACAAATCTCTGCGATCATTAGAAGCTGAAAACGAGAATCTGTTCATTATTGTTTACAGCAGAAGTATTTATTATTTCATCTAAAATAGCTAATGCCAATTTTTTGATAAAGTTTTATACTTTACATTCTCGAATTTTTAGAAGATTTGATTTAAAATTGCTAAAAATTTTGCATATCAAAGTATATGCATTCAAAAATTTATATTAACTTGGTAAATATAAACATTTGAATATAATTTTCTTCATGAAAGTTGGTGTAAACCCGAAAAGAAGTATCTTATACCTCTTCAAAATTTTCGATAAAATTGCTTGTTTTAAAGAAAAACAGCTTTCTATTTTGGCTCTCAATTTTTGTATTTCATTAATCGACGTTTTCTCAATATTGATAACGTTTATCAAAAAATTTCGTGGTCACCAATTTTTTCGTGATCAGCAGAACATTTTACGTCATATTAAAAAAAAAATATATATATATATATACGGACCTAGAACGGCACACGGAAAAACACCCAGCTCCTAGAGTATATTTCCCTGAGTTAAGGCCTGTGCGCTGTGGCACTGTCGATGCTCGTTTACGAGGGAAACAAAAAAGAGAGAGAGATAAGCGCACGAGGCGTAAGAGAGAAGATCTCAAGATGGACTTATAATTCTTGACAAGCTGTTCCCTATAGGATTTTCAAACTTTTAAGCCCGTCTTCTAAGAAAAAAGGTATTTTGTGCTGGAAATTCTGATCAGTATCCTTCTTGACCAGATTGACGAGTGAACTCCTGTCTGCTGATAAGAAATTGAACCTTCATTTACAGGACTCTTTTTATAATACGCTACTTTTTGGATTAGGGTACAAGGTAGGCCTTGCTCTACTTGTCAGTGGAAATATTATTGAAACCAAATCATGACAAAATGCTGCTCTTTCGGATAAAAATCGCTAGACAACTTGTGTCGCGCCGTACTGACCTTTAAGGAAGAGAATTGAACGTACTAGAAAAAGGATGTTGAACACTTTCAAAGTTCTCGTCTATGGAGAGAAGTATGGAACAGGACAAAAGAATAAATTCTCCAGCCACTTCCAATGTACCCTCCGGAGCTTGCACTCTATATTTTCTCCTTTGTAATGCAACATTTCGTGATGTTCACAAAGGAGAATGCCGCTTTGCCTATTGCCAGACTATCCCCTGTAACTCGCAGGTTAAACTGCCCCCATTCAAGTTGATATAATCGAAAATACAGCAAGTAATAAAAAGAAATTTTTAGAGACAATGAGTATAAAGAAATTGTTTCGAACCTAATTTTAAATTACTAGTCGATTGTGACGATTTCAATTCCGCCTCTGAAAGGGATGCTGGCCTACTTATACTCCTCCTTATTGTTCAGATTCGGATTTCTTAGGTTCTTCCTCTCTTTGAAGGTCCATGTTGGCGTTAAAGGATAATCTTGCGCCGATGTCTAGAGCCGATACATCTCCCATGTATCCTCTGTTTCTGAGGGATGCGGCCTCCAGGGTTTCTCATTATCTTTTTTGCCTTCTGCTGTGGCTGGAGTGACACCTGTCGTTCCGCTCCCACTTGCTTGAGTACCGCTTTGCCTCGCCAATTGAGCCTTCGTCCTCATCGCTTGCAGGTAGGTCCGCCTTATCCCAGGCAGGAAATGTTGGCGCTTTTCGATGCCTCAAACTTTCATGACCGGTCCGTCAACGTTTTCTTTTTCACTCGGCCTATGTTGTCACTTAGCTAGCCGTGAATTTCGATCTTTGAAAATCTGCTCGACCAACGTAGCGTGTCTGCTTTTCCAGGCGCCGTACATTTCTCTTCTTGGTCGTGTTGCCGCTTTCTCTTCGTTTGCCTGCCGCCACTTCCTTTCCCCTTCACTCTCCTGCGTCATTTTTCTCACAGGTTCTTCACTTTTCTTTGTTTCCGTAGCTATTTCCTTCTCCAGGGTGATGAGTCTTAGCGAATTAATCGCCAATTCCTTCAGGATTTCTGCTTCAATATTTTTGCTCTTTATTGCATCTCCATTTAGCTGCAAGGTGTAAGTTGTTTCCGGGCCGCTACTTGGTCCGGCTACTGCTGCGTCTGTGAAGTCTTGGGATGTTGACGGTTTCGGCGATTCACCGGCCTGACTTTCAGCGTCCGAGGGGCCAACTCCCTGTTTCCTTGTCATTTTTACAAATTTTGGTACGTTCACTTCCGAGACGTTTGTGTCGGGCGGTTGAAAGGCCTTCCTCGTTATTGTAGATATAAAACGAGGTCGTGTTTCAACGATTCGGTGGCTGTGCGTCTCTGTCTCAATCACATTATCCTAATCGATGTCTACATTACATTGGATACCCACATTGCAATGAGTATGCAAAACTTCCCACTGTGTATTTGCGTCTGGCATGGTTGGCGTTTTCCTTAAAACTGACCTTCGAAAAATTCTGGTCGGTCTTTGAGAACTTCATGTCCAGTGAATACTACATTTTCCTCATCGCCTTCCTCATTTTCTCTTCCGTAGTATTTTCAGAGGTTGTTCGCATGGTATTGGCCCCTCTCTCGTTCATTTTCAACGTTCTGTGAAATATGGACGTTGTTGGCGATTTGCTTCTAAATTTTGTAAGGGCCTTTATAGAGGGCCAGGAACTTTGCCGTGGTACCTGTCGCCGTGTGCGACACATTACAGGCTTTGGCCAGTACCCACTCCCCCACTGCGAAGGTGGCGCCTTTTTTCCGATTGACTCGCCCTATCTGTTTTTTTCTCTTCTTCTTAATGCGTTTCTACAGTACCGTTATTTGCTCTCCTCTATTGGCCTGTGGATGTGGCGGTTTTCGTGGCAAGAAATCCTTCCACCATCTTTTTGGTTTTCTCCCTCATAGCGCCTCGTTAGATGTTATTTCCGTGGTATCGTGGTGTGATTCGTTGAGAATGGTCTCCATATTCTTAAGTTCGGCGAACCACGAACCATGTTTATTGGGCGGCAGAAGGGTTCGAAAGAGTCTTTCTAGTTCTCGATTGTATCTTTCCACCATACTTGCTTGTGGGTGGCGTATTGACGTAAGATTCATTTTAATTTCCAGCTCCTCCAGTGCCTGCCTTCATTTGTGGCTTGTGAACTGTGTGCCCCTTTCAGAAAGAACCTTCAGCGGCATTCCAATAGTCTCCGCAATCTCGTCCAGTTTCTTGATAGCGATTTCACTGGTAGCCTTACGGAGGGGGCACAGTTTCATAAATTCGGTGAATGTGTGTATCTTAACGAGGAGGTATTCATATCCATATTTTGTTTCAGTTGATGGTCCAAAAAGATCGATGGATATGAGCTCAAGTGTCTCCTGTGATAAGACAGGTTCTTGTATCGCCTGCGAGGCTTGTGTCGAAATCTTATTTCGTTGACACGAATCACAAGTGGGTATTGTTTGACTCGTGACCTTTGCCATTCGTGATCTTCCGTAATTTAATGCGTTGATTATAATTCTGGTTTCTCCACGATTTTTCTTATAACTTTCTTCGTCCTGTAACCGGCTCAATGCATCCGCCATTAAATTATCCTTTTCTGGTAGATGTTCGACTTCGACATCATAGTCTTGTATCGCGAGAATCCAGAGCTGTTTAATTCTTTCGAAATTTTCCTGTGCTTCTTGATCCCATTTACATGGAGATCCCTTTTTATTAAGCTGAGTAGTGCTACAGTTTCTCCAGCGTGCTTGTCGCTAAATTTCGAATAAAAGTTTATTAGTCCTAAGAAACCCCTCGACTGCTTCAAATTTCTTGGCACAGGAAAATCGTGTATAACGTTCATTTTTTCTGGTCTGGCTTGATGCCTTCGTTGGTTGAAATGAATCCAAGGAATTTAGTTTCTTTCTTGAAAAATTCGACTTCCGCAGGCTCTGGATACTTCCAATCTTCGATCAGTATCTCATTCAATTTCCCCGCATGCAGATATAGGCGTATTGTTTCATCCTTTTTTATTACAGGTACTTCAGGATTCATATAGGGACTATTTGAACTTTGAATGATCCCCATATTTAACATTCATTGTACTTCTTCATCTAACTTCTACCTTTGGGTCATAGGAATAGGGTAGCTGCGTCCAACGAAAAGCTGTCCTTCTTTAACTCTGAGTACGTGCCTGTATTTTGTCAATAATCCGGATTCTGGTCGAGAAACTTGTCGATGCATCCATAGTATTTTTCCAAGTTTTGTCTTTTTATTTCCATTCAAACTTTGACTTTCATTTTTTTTCACGGATCTCATTCCATGTGACATTTAGAAGCAAGTCTTCGTTTTCTGAAAGTTCATCTCTTTTTTCTGTCTCTTCCCATCTGACAGCCTCTTCCGTTGCTGTTCCTATGGTGCTAAGATTATAATGTCCTTCCCCTTTTCCTTTGCTTTCGTCCTGTATAATTCCAATAGCCGGATGTCCTTCCAGATACGGACAGGTGAGAGCCTTCGTGTCCAGATCAATATTGGCCCGATGTTCGTCCAATGCGTCGATCCCAATTATACAGGTACGTGATATGCGTGGCACAACCAGAAATACCATCTGTATTAACGTGTTCGGAAATTGCAAATCAGCCTATATTTGCTTGCCGAGGCGTACCGCTTTGACCCTACTGGTCCTGCTATGGCCACACCTGCCAGTGGTAGGCTGAGATAGCGGCTGAATCTCTCTCGGTTGCCGCTGAGAAATTCTTTGGAAATACAGGTAATCTCCGCACCTGTATCAATCAACGCTTTTGTTACAATGCCTGCGACTTGTATGTTAGCATTGTAACATTTTGATCGTGGCTTAGGTGTTGCTACCGCAGTTTCTTCTATGAGATCCTCACGTGTGTTTGTGAGCACATGAGCGTAATATGTAACTTCCGGTGCCATGTTGATTTCCGTTATTATTTTATTCATTGACGTGGCTTCAGCTCGTTTCTCGTCTCGAGTGTTGTTTCTTTTTGTGGGAACTGCGTACTTTCCATCTCTTGTTGGGACGCAATCTCTGAATTTTGCACCTCAGGAGGAAGTTGATTCTGTGGCTGTCACCACGAATGTCCTTCATATGGGGTGCGTTGCCCCCCTGGATTTGCGTTCGGTCGAGATCCTGTATAATAACCTGGTTGATTTCTATTCGGTTGTTGTGTCCAAGCATTGTTGTTTCCTTAGTTTTTATTTTTTGGGTGATTATTTCCTTGGTTGTTGTTTCGCCAATTCCCCTGGTTGTTGTAATTCCCATCACGTTGTGGATTGGATTTGTTTCTCAAATCTTTTGTTTTCATGTAGCAATTGTTGGTGCTGCCAATTTTATCAAATTTTTCTAAGAGTTCGATAAGGTGTTCGCACCGATTTATCCCTCTTCCAACAATGACATATTTGCTCTCGTCATTATAATGACGTGCCAATTTTTTTCATTTCCTCTCCTTATTCTGGGGCTGGTATTCGATCAGTAACGTGTGCGAACATCCTCGTGGCGTATTTCGCTCATGATTTGTCCTTTCCAGGTTGAAAGTGTCTAAATTCCAGCTTCTTTTTAATCTCATGCTGGGTATGTTCGTTCCAGTACCGTTGCTGAAACTTTGTTGCAAAAGTCTGGATGTCTGTGACGTCCCCTTTAAATTAAAACCGCCAGTCATTGGGTGGGCCGGATAGAAATTTGCCAATTAAGTATTCTGTATCGCAGGTTCTGGGACGGACCACCTCCCAATATTGCTTGAGTTATCGTAGGCACCTCATTGAACTTACTTCCCTATTAAACTACGTTAGGACGTACTTAATGTTGGTCTTAACTACCGCAGCGGGGTTGCTCGGTCATACATTCTGAGGTCATCTGCGATTTGCTCTGCCACCCTGGCATAGGCGGTCTCCAGTCTGTTGATTTGTGCTTGCAATCTAGTTACTCGATCCTCAAGGCTTTGCGTCACATTGGTCGTGGCTTCTAACGATCTGCTGATGCTGAATTCCAATGCTTTCAGTTTCACCTGTAAGGCTTTGTCTTTTTTAGCTACCTGCTGTTCTCGATTTTTTTATCTTCTGTCAGTATTCGTTGCGTCCTTTTCTCAAGCTCATCCAATCGCTGATTTATAAGGACCCACATCTGTTCTGAGCTTAGCTCAGGCGTTGTTTGTGGCGTAATGAGTATTTCTTCCATGTTTTCGGGGGTGACGCTACGAATAGTCACGTCCAAATTCTCATGGGTTTCACCCTCAGCGAGTGCTTTCTTCATTATTTTTGAAGATCGTGAATTTGTTGTACTCATTTTTATGAGGAAAAATCGAAAGGAAATGTTTCTATTCACTGTCTCCCCAATACACAATAACATGTCAATTTCTAGCTCTTGGTATTTACTTGGTATTTATTTTTAATTCAGTCTTTAATTTTGTCTTTCGCGAAACTCACAGTTTTCTGCTATTCACACTTTTTCGTTCTTGCAACCGTTTCTTTCATTCTTGCAACCTTAAGAAATATTTTTCTGACTCAAAGATGGTGACAAGTACACTTTTTAGAAACTTTTATCTCCTTTGAAAAACGCTTCAGTCAATTTATTTGTATCTATTTCAAATTCTGAAGTAAAACAAAGAACCTTACTTCTTCTTCAACTCTTCATGCCCCACGTTGGGCGCCAATTGTAACCTCGGAAATACATATACCATTTATTTTTATTCTCTTTTTTTATTTTTCTTTCTCTGCTTTCGCTTTAATTGAAAATGGCACACGCCTAACATACTATAAATCTTTTTTCACAGAAATCCTATTTCGCAATTTCAATCAAAATATCTTAAAAAATTATTCTCACGTAGAAATATACTGCCAGTCAATGATCTTTGCTCTCCTACTCTCCATTATATTCGAGATAATAGAATTTAAATAAGAGAAGTCACTTCATCAACCAGATGGTGAAATAAACTTCGGTCTGCTTTTCAGTGATTCTCACAAAAATAGAGTAGATTTAAATCTGACTTCCAATGCAAGGAAAGCAGAGATCTATTGACATAATTTTTAGAATAAACCTGAAAGTTCTCTTATTTCCAATCATTAATGAAAGAGAAAATCTCAAGATGGATTTATAATCCTTGACAAGCTGTTTCCTTCGAGAATTTCAAACTTTTAAATTCATCTTCTGAGAAAAATGTATTTTGTTCTGAAAATTCTGATCGGTATCTTTTTTGACCAGATTGAGGAGTGAACTCCTGTCTGCTCATAAGAAATCGAACCATAATTTACAGGACTCTTTTCATAATACGCTACATCTTGGACTAGGGTACAAGGTAAACCTTGCTTTACTCGTCAGTGGAAATATTATAGAAACCAAATCATGACAAAATGCACAATAAAATTTGACCACAATACAAAATCACACAAAAATATCACCATGAGATTCCTCTTTCGGATGAAAATCACTAGACAACTTGTGTCGCGCCGCACTGGTCTTTAAGGAAGAAAATTTAACGCATGGGAAAAAGATTCCAAACACTTTTAAAGTTCTTCTGTATGGAGAGAAGTATGGAACAGGACAGAAGGATAAATCCTCCAGTCACTTCCAAGGTACCCTCCGATGATCCTTGCGGTACGCCCGCAAGGTTCCAACTCTTCGTTTTCGGCCGCGCGTCTAGTTTTATGAAACGTGCTGCGTTTCTTTCTCCCACTATCCGCGACTCAAGTCTAGTGGGAAGACGCCGAGTTTGCG
>JAUMHM010000051.1:0-20228 GCA_032362435.1 Melikaiella ostensackeni | reverse complement strand
ATATACATATAAATATATTTATATATATATATATATATATATATATATATATATACTAAAATTTCGAAGTGGCAAAATATATCAATGATTGCCGCCCGCCGTGAGAAAACGGCCAAGAAATGAACAATTTTGTTACCAGAAGGACATATTTGCTGCCCGCCATGAGCAATATTCACATTTCCCAAGAAATAACATTCTGAATCTACATAACAGCTTATAGAGAATGTATACATTAGTGAATATTATAACAATGTGTGATTGAGCACTTATTCGAGCAATATAACCCTTGAAGCGCAGTCAGCTGGGTTGTCGCTAGTTGAAATATGTCTCCACTTGACGTGTGAAACGTAGCATTCTGAGACAAGCCAAGATAACCGTAGCGCGTTATGACAATATAGTAGGATGTTTTCAAGACCCATTGCAACTTTAACAAAACGTAATTTTGTTGCCAATAATTGAGCTCCACATAATGATAATTGAAGAATACTCACTGAAAGAATGGTAGCGACTATAGTTTTGGGAAATAACCGTGTTACCTTCACATCACCACTTTCCTGAAGAATGCAAGGATATGCAACTGCGGAATAGGCCCTCGCGAAAGCATCAGTGTTACAAACACCAAACTCGATTGAGTTCGGTCTGACTATCTTTAAATTAGAATTTTCTCTAGTTCTGGCAGCACACTATAAGAGATATTTCACTAAATCAAGAAATCATTTGGAAGGGGACCACCCAATCCAATTCACGCGACCAGCATTATTGCATCATTTTTTTTGCCTTGATAACAACCAGAGAAAGCCATCCCAGCAGATTGTAAAATTTTGCTACAATCGAGAGAATTTTTCTTCTTGTAGGTTGTTCGATGGAAAACGCGCTTACAGAAATTTCAAAGCTATCTAATGTCGGATCCCAATTGAAACACAACACATATTTTCAAAGATGGAAACAACCTCGCTCCATTAATTGAGAGACTCCTATACTCAACTGCCTGGCTTCCTCAATTCCATAAGCACCAAAGCTAACGTCATCAACATATATGTTATTTTCTAGGATAAGTTTGGCCTGAAGAGAAACAGACCCTTCATCATTCGCTAACTGTTTAATGACTCGTTTGGGAAGAATTTTCCGGAAAATTTTCTCTACGTCAGGAACACAAGAAAATTAATGTATGTGCCAACACATAATAATTGACAATAAATCCAATAATAATTTTCTGCCTACTTCAAGAAGGAGCCATCCGATGTGAGACTAAATACGTTAAGAGTAACATGTGAATGCGTAATGGAACCACTATCTCTCAAAATAGGATAATGCAGCAGATAGACTATCTGAGGCACGCCTGACTCCGAAAATCCTGGATCTCATTCAATATGATTTAACTGCTGGTATTCAGCCATGAAAACAGAGTATTCCGCGAGCAGATCAAGTTCATTCGTTAGACAGAATAAATCTTCATGGAGTACCTCCGCAGTAATATCCTGAGATGTGTGGAAATTAAATCACATTCAGAGAAATTGCGTAATAAACCCGATAAAATCCATCGATTTGTTCCAAGAATAATGTCGATTTGAGAAGATCTGAAAGGGTCGGGATTAGCTAGGCTGAGCTGTTTCAACTCTTGAGCATTAACCCCACTGGGCAAATAAGGTGTAGAATAAGACATTAAATTCTGAAAAACATGCGCGTACAAGGAAGAAGGATTTGAATTACTTTACTTGAGAAGCAGACATACTTTAGCGAGTGTATTATCGTGTAATTCGTGTATTATCCTTTTCATAAGCTGGTCCTAATATCTTAAGCACGCTTTCAGATATAAAACTATACGCAGAGCTGACAATACTCTGAAACAATACAACAAATGCTGTAGCAAGTAAGATAGAGCGAGGAAATAAATTGTGTTCATTGAAAAAAAAAATGGAGCTCTACAAGTAGAAGCAACGAGCAGAGAATGTTGAGCAGGCTGGATACCAGCATGAAGAAAATGAGTTTTAAGATTAACTTGGATGTAATCAAAATTGTTGTGTTCGAAAGAAGGGGTGAGAAAACAGTATGCAACATTGCCTTAGATAAAGAGAGGATGAAACAAGTTGATGATTTCGTGTGTCTTGGAAGTCCATTCACTGCTGACAGAAAGATAGATGCAGCGATATACAGACGTGGAATGATAAAGTCCACGTGGTTGTTAACGAGAAAAGGCATGCATACTTGAGAAAGCTGAATATTAAAGATACTGGTCAAAAAAAGCAAGAATGAAATCAAAGTAGATGAAGATAAAAGAATGAATATGATTCTGAAGGAAGTAAGCGATTATTTTGGAAATGGGCTTAGAAGATTAGGAAAGAAAGCACCAGAAATGAGTTAGTCTAAATTAAGAATGCTGATGGGGAAATTCTATACGATACGGACAAAGTGAAAGACTCTGTGAGTGATTTTTTCAAGAAATTTCATGAAGGTGAACCTATGGAGCATAACAAATGTGACACGGAAGAGGATACGTTAGACAATCCCATTTTTTGTGGCGAAATGAGAATCAATCCCGCGCCATTACATCCGCAATTGAGAAACTAAAGATTGGTGATGATGCTGATATTGATGATATCACAGCTACAAAGCTTAAGAGCAGTGGCGGATATTTGTTTTTGTGGCTGAGTGAATTGCTGGAAGCGGTGTAGTTCCAAATGATTGGAGAAAGGCTATTATCGGTCCACGTTACAATAGAAAGGGTGATAAAGGTGACTGTGGTAATTATACAGACACACGAAAAAAACGTGTAATGTGCGGTGAGCTAGACCACCATACCTACAGGTATATGTTTTTGGAGTCGCGGAATCCGAATATGGTGTCTGCTTACCCCCATCAGATCAACGTTCGTTTCTAACCTCAAAAACATATCTCAAAAACACTGACATAATCCATTTTGGTGTTGAAATTCAAGCCATTGTGACTAAAGTTTTTGAAAAAAGGTGCTCTATTGTTTTTGAGGTCGCTGAATTCGAATCAAGTGTTTTCTATAATCCATCAGGTGACCCTTCGTCCCTGACCTAAAAAATAACTTGGAAACATTGAAGTAGCCAATTTTGGCGCTGAAGCTTAAGACGTGGTGACTAAAATCTTTGGAGAAAAGGGTCCTATCGAGCTTTTACGGTCGCTGAATCTAAACTCGGTATTTCTTCCTTATCTCACTGTTTACCTTCTATTCCAATAGCTTTTGTTATTTGTTTTTGAACCAATGTCTCATGAATACAGGAAAATATAAAGATCTTCGTGTTCCTCATGATTTAATTTTACTAGGTAACCTATTGGTCAAAGCATTTCAATAAAATCCTGCTACCTCGACAGTCTAAAGACGATTACCACTGCCCCAAAAGGTCATGTGTAGAATGATTCGCACTTCAGTCTGTTGAGTTGACGAAGCTAGCGGAGGCATGCTGCCCTGCAAGGGGGCGTTAAGATGCGAGGCTGAAGCCGTAGTGTATCCGACGTCGAATTGACATTGTCCTCGTCAGAGTCGGAAAGCCCTCATACTTGAGCCTGGGGCGTATGAGGGTTATCACCTTCAAGACGGCACACTCACCTGCGATCGGTCCAGGATTCCCAACGTGCAGCATTCTTCTTTACAAAACTCATTCACGAAACCTATTTTGTGGGAAAAACCATCACCGGAAAATGATTTCTATTTCTGTATCAATAACTTGGCAGGAGTTACAAGAAAGGGCAAGAAGAGCATTGTTTATGTCGATCCTGCAGCACCACCAAACGTACTAAATCGTTTAAAACTGATGATGGGAGCAATTATGATGACACGGTCGGAAGTTCGTTTCCGATTAACAATAGCATAAAAGATGAAATAGCACGTCCAATCTGTTCAATGGATGATCTGAAGATTACCGATGGTTCCAAAGTGGAGGAATTAGGCTCTCGCGATGACGATTTCATCCCATACAATAAGAGTAAAAGAGTTCCCAAAATTTTTACTCGAAAAGAATTGAACGATCTTGTAAAAGACTTAGGATTACCCCAAGACGGTGCAGAATACCTTACATCCAGAACATGATTGGCAGGTTTGTGGGGATATAAACATTTTGAACATCATACTAGGGCAGCAATCAAGCTTCATAAACAACCCTTGCCTTTTGTGCTAATAGCGTAGTCGGTATCGAGACATTCACTATGAACAGGAAACATGGCCAAAGACAATATCATTACAATCAGGTTCCAATAACATCATCGCTAATCCTCTGATTGGCTTAAAAAAGTATAAATTCCCCCTATCCACATAAATTTGGTCCATTAGAACAGATGGTCGAAGCACTGGAGGGAGAAGAAAGTTGCTTAGAGTATTTAAGAGGAACATTTCCAAAATTATCGAATGCAAAATTGAAAGAAGGCATTCTCGATGGACCACGAATTCGGAAAATGCTAAATAATGATAAGTTTATCACGTCAATGTATCCAAAACAGAAGGTAGCATAAATGAGTTTCAAACAAGTTGTAAGAAATTTCCTGGGAAACCACAAGAGTAGGGAGTACAAAGAAGTAGTAGCTAATATGGTGAAAAACTCTGGTAAAGTGGGGCGTTTCATGAATCTGAAGTTGCACTTTTCCTTTTTCAATTACGATTATTTCCCAATGACTTTAAGAGATTACAGTGAGGAGCAAGGAGAACGATTCCACCAAGATATAAAAGAAATGAAACGTCGATATCAAGGAAAATGGAATACAAATATTATGGCTAACTTTTGTTGAACCTTGAAAAGAGAGCATGTTGCAAAGGGCATGAAACGTAAGAGAAAGCCTCTTCATAAATCTTTTGACAATAGAAGAGCACGATGCTACAGAAAAAAATTAACAAAGGCTCATATCTTAACCGCAAAAATGTATTACTTCAGTATTCTTAAGTTATTTGTTGAGGTTACGGACGAACGGTGACCTGATGGCGTATAGCAAACACTTTATTCGAATTCAGCGTCCCCAAAAACAAGAGGATACCCTTTTTCTCAAAGGTTTCTGCCATCACGTGTTATGTTTTATCCACAACATGAGTTATTTGAGTTTTTAAGCTTTTTGATGAGTAAGCATCTTAGACCTTGATATAGGGAGTCGCGCCTGAGTTGAGTGAAACCATGGCTCGAAAGTGTAATGCAAGGCTCTGACACACGCGTTGTGTCGTGTGTCAAAGACTTGAGGCTTGCTTCTCTTCACCCACTCAAAGAAGCCCTTCAGTTATACTCTTGACTTCGTACAGTATTCTTCTCCGTATTGATATGTGTATGGAAAAGCACAAGTAATTCTTTTGACTTCGTTCAGTTATTCTTTCGACTTCGTATAGCATAAAATTTACTCATACTGCCTTTCATTTATGCCCATAAAACGGGTACTTTTATCACCTTTCATGCAATAAACGGAAATGATTTTGCTCTAAAATAATTCTTCTTATAATCATATATATATATTAAAGTCCGCTATCGTAATTTGCAAAATATCGTCCATTAAGTACGTATTCAAAACATTTTTTTATTGCCATGTAACAATGCCAGATCCTTCGCAGTCCTGATTATAATGATTAACCGCAATAGATATAATGTTGGAGAATCAGACGGAATTCTCTTGGACAATATGAATGATCGAAGACCTTGAATGTGGAAATTCATTTTCACCTCATAAATAAATGTGTAAATGTATTTCCACCTCACAAATTAATGCGGAAATTTACTTCCATTTCAGAAATCAATAAAGACGTACTGTTACAAAAACTGAGCTCAATGTGGCAATGAGAACACCGCACTTTGTTAGTGGTTTTTTTTTAGTGCAACCTCACTTCACATGGCGGTGGCATGCACCCACTATTTTAATGCCTCGTGAGGTTATGTCGTGCGTGTGGCTGCATGTCATCGCCAAGTTTGTGCGTCCTGCGTTTCTTCATATATTGGAGAATTAATGCATACTTGTTCGAAATTATCCCAAAGAATGTTGCAGGCAACAATATTTCCACATTTTTTGTGATAAACTTGTATTATTTGGTATTAATTTGGCAAATTTTGCACATTTTGCCCAT
Source organism: Melikaiella ostensackeni (assembly GCA_032362435.1). Taxonomy (NCBI): domain Eukaryota; kingdom Metazoa; phylum Arthropoda; class Insecta; order Hymenoptera; family Cynipidae; genus Melikaiella; species Melikaiella ostensackeni. The sequence continues at coordinate 14,173 of JAUMHM010000051.1, read as the reverse complement.
CGCAGCCACAGGGTAACGTCAAGTGCATGTGATATGCATTTGTTCATTAATTGGAGAATTATTGCAGGATTGTGGAAATTTACCCCGAAAAATGTTAAATGTTACATTTCTCGTGTTAAATTTGTATAATTTTGCATTAATTCGTTCACTCTCCGTAACTTTAAATTCATACAGTACATTTAAATAATATACACACATACGTGCAGCAATACATAACTACATTTCAGTTCGCAACTTCCTTGTAGATGCGTTTATTGTGAGTATAAGTGGTCAAACGCGCCCACGGGAGTCGACCCAGTCTGAAAGAATCGACGTCGAATCCGACGCTCGTGAATCGATCCTGCCGTCGAATCCGCCAGGCGAAATTGATTCTTAAGCGCTAGGAATCAATTCTTTCGAGGAGCCGGAGTCGACTCCGGGATCCCTAGTAAGATGACTGGTGAGAGACAACCAAATACCGGTATATGACGGTCCAACTACACTGGAACCTCGGTTTAGGAACCCCTGGTTTAGGAATTCCTAGAACTGCTGGCTAACTGCTGGCCCACGCAGTTTTAGTGGGGTTTCAGTGTCATGTCAGTCCCATCTCTAAATGTGAGTCAATTAAACGTTTCATTAATACGTTGAAACTTACAGGTTGAAGTTAGGTGATTTAATGACATCGTGTAAAAACAGGATTAAATGTTTACATTACATTATATTATTAATATTAACATTAACATTGATTTCATGTCAATATTTATCCATTAGCTCATTTCACTGTTTACACTTCCTTAAACTTACAGCACATTCCACTGGTCACACTTTTCTTAAGTGAGCGTACCTTTTCCACCAATCCCGAATCGCCTTTTCGGTCATATAATCTCAATAAAAATCAAATTTCTACACCGAATTTGCGACGGCTCAATAGCCATTGTTGTCGCTACACGAGCTCCATGAGGTCATGTGGCAGAAACCAACAAAAATAGACGTCTTTCGCGAATCCGGTATAGAAACGTGCATCTTTGAGGTTAGATTGCCGAAAAGGAGGTTCGTGATTATTGTAAAGGCTACACTAAGTGTAAGGAAAGTGTAACCAGTGAGAAATTCTGTCAGTGTAGCTTTTTCACTAATCCCGAATCTCCTTTTTGGCAATCTAACCTCAAAATAGCACATTCTGATTTCTGCTACACCACCCCATGAGCTCGTGTAGCGAAATTAATGGTCATTGTTCCTTCGCAAATATGATGTAGGAATTTGATTTTTTTGAGGCTAGATTGCCGAAAAGGACACTCGGCATTGGTGTAACATCTACACCAACTGTAAGAAAAGTTTAACCAGTGGAATAAGCTATATATTAATACAGGATTAAATGCTTGAAATAAATACCTAATCTCATTTCTTCTGTATTCCAAATTTTCGCACTCAATTTATTTCCAAGCCTGGAATCTTTGAAACTTTTCCAAAGTTTCATGAAATTTTACAACCCTACTCAAGGGTACACATAAATACCTTTTCAATGCCTTTTCATACTCTTGATACATGGCAATGTCATACTTCTATCTCACTTTAATTTTTCTACCAGTAAGAAGAATGTCAAGTGGCGGAGAAAAATCAAGAGTGAGATAAAAGTATGTCATCGTGACATTGTAGAGTGAGAGGAATAGAGTTTATCCAGCTGCTGACTGACGATCGTGTGAAAGTCATTGAAGATCGAAGACAAGAGAAATACACAACCGACTAGAAAATGAAAAATATAATGCAAAATACCCAATTGCTACGTCTGCAAGCTGTCTGTAAGATAGTGACTTTAAGACGGCGTATTTTGTTAAATACATGTATTTCGCCTGTCCGCTCTCTCTAAGAGAGTGTCCTTAAGACGGCATGTAGCTGAGCCCGAGCGGTGTATGAGACAGGCTATCTTAAAGACATCCGAGATCCCTATTGAAGACAGTGTGGGCTGCCACCCAACGAAAATTGAACGCGAATGCCTTCAATAGGGATCTCGGGTGTCTTCAAGATAGCCTGTCTTGAACACCGTTCCGACTCAGCTACACGCTTTCTTAAAGACACTCCAGCGTTGACGCCCTAGAATTGACGCTCGAGAAATCTACCCCTTCGATCACTAGTCGAACAAAATATTTCTTTTATTTACCGCAAAGGGGAATGCGATTTCGGGGCCTGGCGTCGAGGAGCGAAAATGATTGGTTCCACGAACGATTGATGCGATTACCGCTGAATTGCGACAATATTTCTTCCTGTCAAAACTTGTCATCGTTTTGCTCTTTTGTTTTGAGCTCGTTTGAGGTTATGTTGATCAATGTAAACGCGGCTGCAGAATTTCGATACTTTGTTCGATACAAATCAACAGAGTGGTACCAACTTATGATTTTGGAATGAACATTTTGCTCTAACGCAAAATACACCCAAGCATAAATTGTCACATTTCCCCCATTTTTCGTAACTATCGTAGTAATACCGTAATAATAATACCGCATAATACCGTAATCGTAGAATCGATCATTTCTGTCGTTTCTTGCCAGGCCTCCAAAATTGCAGTTCCCGTGCTGGTATTAATGAGAAGTGTACGTCCCTTGTCTTCGATCTTCAATGCCTTTCACACTATCGTCAGCCAGAAGCCGGATAAACTTTCTTCCTCTCACTCTACAGTGTGACGATGTGACGATTTTTTTCCGCCTCTTGGGATTCTCCTTACTGGTAAAAAATTTGAAGTGAGATAAATGTATGGCATCGTTACAAGGTGAAATGAAAAAAAAGTTTTCATTCAACTGCTGATTGACGATCGTGTAAAAGAGCCCTTACATGATGAGACCATGCGACGTTATTTTGGAGTGCTCAATCAAAAACATGAGAAGGCATTTAAAAAGTATGTATGTGTACCCTTAAGTAGGGTCGTAAAGTTTCATGAAACTTTGGAAACGTTTCAAGGTTTCCAAGGTTTAAAATATATTAAGCGCGAAAAATCGAAATATAAAAAAATGAGATTAGGCCCTGGTAGAACTTTCCGATAGACAGTTTTTCCCTAAGCTATTCAGTCGTTCCCATTTCTTTTCGAACCTTTCTCAGATCTGCATCCGATTCTTTCCGAAAATTTCTGATGAAAAATAAACATAACGTTTTAAGCAAAAATGCTGTTAATTTCATTCATGAATGATTCACAAACAATTTGTACTGACTTTAATTTTCCGATCAAAATTAGTCAAAACTTCTGGTAGGAATGGAAAGCTTTGGATGCAGATCTCGAAAAGAACATGAAAAAAAATCCTGTACAAACCCATCCGAAATTTCCTTTCTGAAATCCTCACCATTGGGTATTCACTTTACATATTAAATTCTCTATTAATATATAGCTTATATCACTGGTTACACTTTTCTTACACTTGGTGTAGCTTTTACACCAATGTAGAGTCTCCTTTGCGGCAATATAGCCTCAAAAAAATCAAATTTCTACATCGTATTTGCAAAGGACGAATGACCATTGATTTCGCTACACGAGCTCTTGAGGTGGTGTAGCAGAAGCCAAAATGTGCTTCTTTGAGGATAGATCGTCGAATAGGAGATTCGGGATTAGTGGAAAAGCTACACTGACAGCATTTTCCACTGGCTACACTGCTCTTACATTTAGTGTAGCTTTCACAGCAATCACGAATCTCCTCTTCGGCAATTTAACTTTAAAAAAGCACTTTTTACACCGGATTTGCGAAAGACGTCTATTTTTGTTGGCTTCTGCTACACGACCTCATGAAACTCATGTAGCGACATCAATGATCATTGGGCCAGTTTTACCGGTATTTACGATAATGATGTTTGGATGGTAAATGACGGATAAGAGAAAAGCAAATACAAATAAGTGACGGTCAGACACTAACTGAATATTTAATTCAATCAAAAGGTCCACGGTCCATCTGGTGAGGACAGGAGTGAGGGTGTACAGTGTATAATTCGTTGTGAATCACGCGCAGAAAACTACTTTAATTACGTGACGCATTATTCATTCCCAGCCCTGGGTGGTTGAAGCTTCTGTGACTGGAGGACAACGATGCTGAGCTAAGTTCAGCCCTTGACTTCTGACGGTCGAACCTGTAGTTTCTATCGACTCTAATGAGGACTTTTAAATTTGTAAACAAACATTACAAACCAACGTTAGTGCGGTGAAATGAATTTTTCAACAAAATTTCAAGAGGTTAGTGAGTGAGTCTTATCAATGGTACCCTCGCGAAATTTTCGGACACGATTCACACGAGGGATTTCGCAAAGAGGAGTTTCAAATTTTTGTTGTTGTTCTGCATGGTGTTTGATATCGATGTGTCACTTGATAAATGTCACGCATATAATAAATATTTTCCTCAGATAAATTTCTTTCCTTCGCCGCATAAATTTTTATTTTTCGCCTGATAAATTTCATCTTTGAGGGGATAAATGTGCTGCAGCGTTTTCATCCAATTTAAAAATAGAATTTATTGCTGGGGCTCACTGTGTTGTTAAATCTATCCATCTCTTTGAAACTATCCCTTCTCCTACACATCGCTCACATAGCCTTACTATATATATTCCTTAATCCCCGGTAGTATAACGAGGCTAGAACCGAACAAGTTACGCTTTTCCTGTAAGGGATTTGGCTCAATGGTATCATAATTATAATAATCATTACCACAAATGCTTATAAGAAATATTATAGAGTTGACTACGAAAATTGCGTCAGCATGCTAGAAAAAACTATAAACGACAACGTGTTGACATCAGTGTAAACCTAGCAAGCGAATCTTGTTGAAATGCAACATTACAAGAGAGAAAACAAAGGATACAAATATATCTTGACAGTAATCATTTTAATACATGTTAAAAATTTTCTAAGGCTGTTTCTTTAGAAACCAAGTGGGAAGATATTCTGAAATATTTAGTCCTCATGTATCAAAAAATTATGATGTCAAGCAAGTAGTTAAGAAGCCAAAATTTAAAGTATGAGATGAGATTCGTATAAGCAAGTTCAAAAATGTTTCTGAGAGAGGCTGCACATTAATTTAAACAACTAAAATATTTAATGTAAGTCATGTAAAAAATATTGATCCAGCGACGTATATGCTTGAAGATTATCAAGAGATAGCTCTTTCAGGTAGTTTTTATGAACAAGAACTTGTTGAAGTAAGGCATCCAGACATTTGTCTTCTTGAAACAGTATTTTGAAGAAGGGGAAATAAGCTATTTGTGAAATAGTTAGGTTTTAATGATTTGTTGGCTAGCTGAAATCGGCACAAAATTTTTCAGGTCCGACTTCAGGTATTAATTTCTGAGAATCTGTACAATTACTTTTGGATGGCTGTTATGACTGAGATGACGAGAGCTCGGCCTCCATAATTAAATAGGTAAAGTCGTAGATCTGTCAAATTTCGAAAATGTACTCAGATTTGTTTTCAATTTGGCAGGTTTATTTCATTTGTCGTAATCTACTTTTTTGAAAAATTCTATCTTCAATCCTTGAAGACAATATTCGTCAAACTCCAGTATTAGGTATACATTATTACGGCTGCTATTAGTCTTTGAAAACAGTGGAAGAAAATAAAAATAACACTTTCAGGTAACCGTATATAATATTAATAATAGTCAATATTTGATTGAAAAAATTCTTTTATATGGACTGCAAAGGTCTCAAAAACAACATATTTAAGGTTCAGATTAAAAAGTGGATAACTTGGTGGTTAAAGTCTTAAATGAAAACAAAGTCGATTTTGACCATATTATTTCCATAAGACATGAATGACCATGGGCTTCTCTGAATATTTTTTCAAAAATTGGAAAAAGATCTGCCTTCTACAATCCCATAGAGTACCGTTATTTGCGTGAAGAACTTCTCAGCGATAAGTGCAGAGCGTTTCGTGCACACTCTGAGCACATTGGACATATACTATGAAGGTGTCCCACTTACGCGGAAACGACTAAAATCTGCAGACACAATGCGGCCCTGAGAGTGCTTTACTACCATCTTTGTCGCTCTTATGGTGTTGGCCGCGACCCAGCCCTCTCGACCGCTCCAAAGGAGATAAAGTCGGTTTTCGAGAACAGGAAGTACCGAATTTATTTGAACTACAAGTTTCGCTTATAGTCCCTACTAAACATTCGAGTCCTGACATTGTACTCCTTGAGTTCAAGAAACGAAAATGTTCGTGATCAAATTCTCGGCTCCGGCCGAAAGCAACATCACAGTCAAGGAAAAAGAAAGGGGGGAAATGTGTCGAGAAATTTCAAGGGAGCTTCGGGAAATATTCCGAGAATATTCGGTTAAAATGATTGTACTTGTCATCGATGCACTCGGAGGTGCGAAGCCACTACCGGTTCGTAACCTCGAAGCTATACCATACCTTATTTAAATGAGAGGCTCAAGCATTTAAACTATATAGAATGCTTGATTTTATTTTAAACTGAAGGAAAACGGAAATTATATGAGTGAAACAGATTTCACAATCTAAAAAGAAGCTAAGCGTACGGCGCTAAAATAACATGATCGAGCGATATCAATATGACGATTTTATATTAATTTCAGAGAATGATCATAGAACCATAGCTCACAAAAAAAGATAATACAAAGCAAATCTGGCTCCAAGCGAGTGAAGTACAATAAAAAATGAAGTAAGAAAGTAAAGATGAACCGCCTAACTTGAGTATATACCCTGTGGGTGAAATTGAGGCGTCTTACACCGACCGATTTTATATGTCTCCCACAAATCATCAATTAACTTATTACAGAACTCAGTTCCGTTGTCAGTAAACAGGAACTTGGTGATTCCCCAACGATTTATCACTGTGTCGTGAAAAGATTTACCAATCAACCGCCCCGTCACATTTCGCAGCGGAATGACTCATCCAGCACGTGAAGAAATTTAGGGAAACCAGGATGTATTTGTGTTGTAAAGAGGAACAGGTATGGGGGCCCATTGTATCGGCTCCCACCATAAGCCATTGCTCATCGATCACTCGATCGACCATTTGACTAGGCTGAGGCTCATCCTGAGCGTCTGCTAGAACCCTTCCAAGCATTCAAGTCGATTGAAATTGGGTGCAGCAGGTTGTTAGCACGGTGGTGGTCCAAGAGACCATTTTCAAGTTTCCAGTTAGGAAAGACTTGGGGCGAATGCTGTACGTCAGCCAACCTTTTGGAGTACTATGAGTTCTGAGTGGCAGTTATTGTTGCTACCTACTCTTCACTTTCTAACTCCTGATCCTGCCTGAACAGAAAATCCAGCGTCACATCAAGTGCACCCCTTCGATATTGAATATTGAAATCATATTCTAGTAAACTCAGTGACCAACGTGCCAATATACCAGTAAGATCTTTAAGAGATTGCAGCCACTTTAGGCTACCATGATCAGTGACAGCGATAAAGCCAACACCTTCCAAATATTCTCGGAATTATGTGATAGCTCATATGACTGCCAGGCACTTTTGCTCAGGGACGGAATAATTTTCCTCGGCGCTTGAAAGTGTGCGGCTGGCGTAAACGATTACTTGGTCAGCGCTGTCGTGAGTTTGGGTCAAAACAGCTCCGAACCCAGTGGAGCTTGCGTCGGTTCGCAAGACGAAGGGGCGCGCAAAGTTAGGGCTTGCGACTGCGGGGGCGGAGGTGAGACCACCTTTGATATTTCAGAATGCCGCCTCTGATCGTGTTGCCAAGTTCAAGGACAACACTTCTGCAATAAACGGGTCAGGATCTCGATTCGGGTTGCTTAATTTATTATGAACCTCTTATACCAGAATGCGAAGCCTAGGAATCTACGCAACTGTTTAGCGTTACTAGGCACGAGATATTCGATAATAGGAGCTAATTCTTCGGGATCTACGTTTACTCCCTCGCTGTTAACTAAATATCCTAAATACCGTATCTCGCTTTAGGAAAACAATTACTTATCCGGATTGATTATCAGATCGGTGGTAGGGAGTTTGTTGACTATTTGGAAATCTACACAAAGGCGGTATGAACCGTTAGGTTTCTTTACCATTACGTTTGGTGAAGACCACGGGCTGTCGGACGGTACCGCCAAACCTTGTGCTATCAGCTGATACAATAATATATCAAGCTCGTCCATCACTAAGGATGATCTTCGGTGGATGCTTTGCTTGACCAGCTGGTTTCCCCCTACGTCTATTTTCGGGCCTACCAAATTAACTTTTACTAACCCTTCTGAGACGAGAGCTTTTTCCGTTATGAATTTCTCAGCAATTTCAAGCTGATCGGCAGTTCATTCCCCAATCGCGGTGCAATCTTCGTAATAAGTGAGATTTGACAGCAAGTTCTATTGGCTTCTCTACGACATCTATCTTGGATGGTAGGGTAACCTGCCTTAGTACGGACTGAATGCTCAAATCCACTAAAGTTTCTAGTTCTGTATCGCCGATAATTAAGTTGACGAAAAAGCGCAAACCCTGCTCAGTAAATTCGAGCGCATCGAACTTGTTATCCAAATCCGAATCAAAGTCGAAATCTTGTAACGTAGAACTAGACTCAAGTGTCTATACACGAGTCCCTCGTCTACCAGAATCCGACTGGGAAAAGGAGGAGGACAGAGCAGATTCCAGAACGACGTTAGGTTTTGCAGCAAGGTCTGTTTTGAATGGAAGGACTGCAGCGGTGACCTTTAGCGCTCAGTCCTCTCGTCGTTTTCCGATTTGCCCTTATTTCTACACTCGTTTGGCTATTAGTTGAGTTTTTTGAAGTTGTTTCGGAAGTCGTGGTGCAAGGGGTTACCTGCTTTTCAAGTTCACTACATTCATTACTACTAGGATTTTTTCCTATTGCCTCGAGACTAGCATTATTTCCTTTAACCGCTTTTCATAGTCCGGCCGTAAACCCCTATGAGCGATTTCTTATTGGTAGGGCATGGCGTACGGGCATTTTAGGTTATTGAAAAGGCCCATCAAGCATGCAAGGTAATCCTCAATTTTTCCCTTAGCACCCTGCGTTTGCGTCCGTATTTGATCATTGACCCTATAATTTAAATTCTCATTGATGAAACGACCGCGAAATGCAGATTTGAAGCAGTCTCAGGTTTGCCAAACCATACCTGTATGTTTATTATTCCGATAGCAAAGTCTTGCAATGCCCAATAGTAATTTGGGTAATGCGCTTATTATTTCGGAATCAGATACCTAAGAAGAGGCACTGCTTTCTGAAACTTCAGTCAGAAATTTCTCTGCGCTGATAGTTGAGGAGTCATCGAAGGATGAATTCCACTGCCTATTTATTTTTGTTCCCTATATCGTGGTTTGAATTTAATGTATAAAAAGCTCGTGAATTTCTTGAACTAAAAATTGCTGCCGGGTTATCTACCCTATTGTTCAATCCAATCGAAGTTAAGTCAGCGGGTGTAAGCATGTTCGCTCAATTCAGGCTTGCTATTTCGGTAATATTTGATGCCGGCAAATAATCTCTTCCAGGCAGTCTCGTAGAATTCCATACGTTATATACGTTATTAATTGTAAAAGCCCATGAATTTAAGATGCTGTACGGGTTCGAAACTTCGTTTAATGTCGAAGTACTTTGATTTCCTTAATCTCTGTGATGGTTAACGGGTGTAAACCCAGGTAGGGGTTGAAAATAGTTTGGCGGAGGTAAACCGAAATCGGGCTGAACTGGCGCCGCTGCTGCCTGAAAAAATACGAATGAGTTATAGGGTCGCGTATTTGAAATAGTCGAGGCCAGCTGTGTAGTCATGGTACCCGCAGTGGTAGTTATAGTACTTATAGTCATGTGCGTGACTGAGTGACATTGATTTGAAAATTTCGCAGTATTCGTGTTAGGTATCTAAGTACCATCGCGGTGAACGTTTGACGGGTTCCTGGTGGCACGTAAAGATTAATTACCCCGGACCTGTTCTATATCTATCGACAAAACACCCAGAGTATCTTCATGACTCCATGGGATCATTTGATCATCATTGCGTCTAAGGAGGTAACCCAAAGCACGATCCCTTGCCACCGGTACTACACCTGTAGCATTAATGCAAAGCTCGTTAGCTAACCTGCGCAGTACCGACTCGTTTAGCAAATAGACCCACGCATCGCTTCTTATATTTTGTGCCATTTTCGAATTGAATGGACAGAGATTCAAACTGTTCAAGAAAAATCGTGGATTTGAAGAAAACGTACTATTTCATGCGATATTTGGTAACGTTTATTGGGGGTAGACAGGCCGGCCTTTACTGTGCGAAAGCAAAAACTCGAGAAATGATGAAGCTAGAACGCACGGTCGTGTGAGTGACGGGTGTATTGCAAATTTGACTAGCAGTCGTCTACTAACTATGTGGACTTTTGCTTTAATACGATTACAGCGTACCGCGTACTTTTCGAGTACTAACTCGCTACTTGCCAAAAATTCCGATCGCAATGAGTTCCTGCTATTTCGTTGAAAGAATTCCGCTAAAATCCAATTAATTTGGATTGACGAGTCTATAATTACATTAGTCTCTACGCCTTCTATTCGCGAAAATTGAGAGTTTATTAAAATCAGCAAAAGAGAATATAATACTCGTTGTAGCGTCAAGAATTATATGCAATTCTCTGTACGAGGCAGTGTTGTCGCACTATCACTGAGTAGCTTGAGAGCTGTTAACTGTCAGAAGGTGCAGTCTCCGCGCCAGCGCGTACGAACCATGGCATGCAAGGCCGAGGTGTCACGAGAGCCCAGTGACCAAGATGGCCGAAACTAAAAATCGAGGCACAGACCTGTGAGCGCACGGCGCGTGGGTAGTCTGACGCGCGGGAGAAGTTCTATGCTGCAAAAGTCTAGTCTAGTGGGAGTAAATAAGGCCCATTGACTTTGAAACAATGCACGGGAGGGACCGACGCCGCGCGTGAAACTGTTGGGAGAGGGAGAAGCGTCCTTCTCTGTTAGCTTCTACCTCGCTTATTACTATCAGCGTGAGGAAGGAGCGCTAATCTCTCCAAGTACAAAAGTAAGAGTGAAAAGGAGCGAGAGAGAAAGGTGGCAGGCGACGTGTCTACTTTCCAAAGCAGCGAAGCGTATCCTTTTCCCGAGCGTGCTTCTCTTAACGAATGATTAAATTTATCATTGTGGCTCTCCACTTAGTAGAATACGCATCGTAATAAACGAATTGAAAAAAATACCCCCCCCCCCTCAATCTATGAGTACGACCGTACGCAATCCGTGCATTTCTCCCAAGCGCAATCCCATCTAGCTCTAAGCAAGTAAAGCTCAATCAAGATAAACCACCCAACCTGAGTAAAGCCTGAGAAAAACTTTAGTCTGTTAATTCAATTCGTGAGACCAAGCGTGAGAAACAAAAAGAGTTTTCAGCTTCGACTCACCTTGGACGGTTCCTCTGCCACCACTTGCAGGACGGAATTAAGGACAATGATCCATGTGCCTTTGGCCCGGAAGAAGTAGCTTGGTTTGGACATCTTTCCAAGGAACACAGTTGAAACCCAATTTAAACTGCTACGGAATTAAGTACCGCGACACGAATGTGGCTCATGTAACCGTTCCGGAGAAATGGCGGCCAAGGCAGCGTCGCAAGCAGTTTTATCATTTCTCCCTTGGAACGGCTCAAAAATTTTATAGAATCTGCGTTGAATTTTCATGCAACAAAAGGTTAGAAATTGCTTAGATCAATCAAATTCAAATCCTTCTCTAGTCTATTTATTTCTCTCCTTGTGGAAGAAGAGTGCACTCACGGGCGACCGTTGCGTGCCTAGTCAAGCGCCGCACCAGTCCTGAAGTCAATGCAGGGTCTTACAAGTTGGAAATTACCACTGGCAGCATTACCTTTTGGGAGCCGCATGAGGTGAAAAGGAGACGCCGCCACCGTGTCGTCAAACAACCTGAAAGCAAATTAGAGCAAGTGGCAGAAATCTACTCAAGCGAACCAATTGCGCCTCCCTCAGACCTACTCTCTGCGTGTACCCCTTTATCCGCCCTGATGGCTTTGCTCTGCCAAACTAGTCGAGGAAGATAAAGGCTATAATAGAATTGCCGTGTTCCGAAATGCGCCTCAAAGTCACGAACATAGTTCAGTTTTCTTTGTCGGGGAGTATGATGTCAGGCCCCGAGTATTCAATAGGGACCATTGGCAAGAAATTATAGTTCCACCATATTCGGCACTTCTTGTTCTCGACGATTGAGTCCATCTTCCTCGGAGCTTCCCTTAGGGCAGAGTCGCGGCCAACATCGTGCAAGCGACAAAAATAGTATTCAAGCACTCTTAGGGCCGCATTGTGTCTATAGATATTAGTCGTTCCCGCGAGAGGGGTACATCCGGATACTATGTGTCCAATGTCCTCAGGGTGCACATGACACGCTCTGCACCCATCGCTGACAACTTCATGACACAAAATGCGGCTAGGGTACCATTGACAGTAAAGGATCTCTTCCGTTTGCGACGATGTGAGCTGTACCAAGAATAATTCGATTTTAAAGACACTGAAGATTCAGAAGTTCGCACTCGTCTTCAAGGCGAGGGATGTTTAAGCGCGGAACAGACGAGTTGATATGCAATCTTTTCTGCATATACATGATCTTACGCGTGGCGATGTCGAGGGCTGTGAGCTCATACTTCGTCCATGGAACAACCACAAACAAATAGAGTAGAAGCGGAACGGCGAGCATATTATTCGTAGATATCTTGTTCAACGCCATTGTTGACACCTCATATATAACGTTGTCACCTTCTCCGTTGTCGCCTCCGCTTGCTAGTTCGAGTGTAGATCACCGGCACTAATGCCGCCATACTAGCAGACACATCCTGTACGTTGACACCTCTATCATATATAAATGCAATCACAGGTAAGATGCACACATTTCCGCCTCGGAGATTTGGCAACGCTGTGCACGTACCTTCAGTAAATCTACAGGTGCCCTTGACCAGTCGACGCTTGGCAGTTGACACATAACATGATCCAGTGGTGGATTTGAAAATTTCCAAATGGTTTAATATTTATAAAAATGAGTATCTATATGTTCTTCATGTCGCTGAATTCAAATTTGGTATCAGAATTTCAAAATTCGAAATGGCGGATACGAAAACTTGAGAGTGGTTAAATTTTTATGAAAGTGAGTACTTATACGTAAAAATAAAATTAAAAATTCAGAAGCGGCGAATCCGAAGCAGCGTATACAAGTTTTTTTTATGCGAAATTCATATTTAGCGGTCTCAAAGACGCGCAGATACTCATTTTCATGAAAATTCAACCTTTTTCAACTTTTTTATCTGCCATATTTATTTCCCCCTCCTGTATTTTGAAATTTAAAAATTAAATTTGTATCCAGCGACCCCAAAGATCTTAAGAATAAATTTATAAAGTAAAGTTGAGAATACTTAATTTTCAACAAACAAATGGCACATAAAGCTCATTTTGCTTCACAGCGAAGGAATTAAGAAGTTGTGTTTATCAATGCATAATAAAATTTAAGTCGTGTCACTTTTTTAAATATATAATTTAAAAATATACTGATAGTATTTACGTTTCATAATAGCGCTGCTAAACAGAGCTCTTCAAGATGTGCTTCTCATAAATATTGCAATTTTTATGTAATTTTATACATATATATTAGCGGTTTAAAGTAAATCATGTATTTATACCCAGTGGGCACAAAATTTGGCGACGTCTTGATGACATCGTTACGACATCTTTACGACAACCTTACGACATCTCATGTCCATGTCGTTAAGGTGTCTACGATATCGTAAAGACATCGTCAGATCATACGATGTCTTTACGATATCGTGAAGACACCTCAACGACATGGACATAGGATGTCGTAAAGTTGTCGTAAAGATGTCGTAACGATATCGTAACGATATCGTAAAGACGCCGCCAAATTTTGTGCCCACTGGGTAGTTTCTCCACTTTTCTCATCAATTCTCATTTCAATACTTTAATACTGTTTATTCCTGTACTGATGTGGAAACATTAAATATGCAATATGTCGCTTGTGTTAAAAAACACGATTTTATAAAATTATCATTGAAATTGTTCAAATTAAAATTTACTGCTCTAAGCACATTATTTTCAGACCTCTGGTAGTTAGTAGCAAGTGAAAATGTCGCTCGTGTAGTATGCTTGTAATTTTGATAGAGACATTTAATTGACGTACATTTTGGAGCAAATATTAAAATTGATGAAAGTAGCATAGTGCCAAATGTGCTCGTGAAAATTCGATGTTTT
>JAUMHM010000050.1:20556813-20571192 GCA_032362435.1 Melikaiella ostensackeni | reverse complement strand
AGCCACGCGGATTTCATCATTCCACCAAGCATCTCCAGCCTTTCTTCCTACAGCCGCAGTACCGCAAACTTCAGATGTACTCCTGAAGATGCTATCTCGTAGTATTATCCATGGATCTTCTATATTTTTATTGTTCAATTCAGTTTTCCAGTCTTCTTTATGATGTTCTAAGTATTTATTCAGTCTTTCATGATATACCAATTGTACTTCCTGTTTCTGCAAATTCTTTATTCTAACTCGCATCTGCTTCGGCTTATTATTAATTCTTTTTCTCCTCCATCCTTGACCCACACTCATTCTTAAAACTAAGAGGTAGTAATCCGTTCCGCACTCAGAGCCTCTCATAACTCTTGTATCTCTCACAAGCCTTCTTAGTCTCTCATCCGCTACAACAAAGTCAATAATACTGTGACTTTCGTCTCCGCACCAAGTATACATGTGGATCTTTTTATGTCTGAACCAAGTGTTCGTAATGAACAAGTCTCTTTCTAAGCATAAGCTAATCAATTTATCCCCATTACCGTTTGTTTTTGGGTCTGCGAAATGGCCCAGTACCCCGTCGGTACCTTCGCGTTGTACACCAAACCCAGCCATTCATATCTCCAAGTAGAGTTATTCTTTCGCAAGGATCGCAAATCCCTAGTATATCATTTAACGAGTCCCAGAAGGTATCTTTTACATCTCTCTTGTCACAATCAACTGGAGCGTAGCACGCAATGATGAATAGTCCTCTGATTCCCACTTTCATTCTACCCCATAGTAATCTAGGTGATTCACATTCATACTTTTTGACATTTTGTTTTGCTCTCTCATTCATGATCAGACCGACTCCTTGGGTACCATTTAATGCATCATCTACTCCTGACCAAAGTTTGAGTCCGTTCTCTGTGTTTGTTACTTGACAACCCTTCTTTTTTGTTTCCGGCACACACAAAATATCTAGCTTCCTTACGCGCATTGTATTCCGCAATTCTTTTTCCTTAAGATCATTTACACCTCTAGCATTCCAAACAGCTAATCTCCATTCATCGCCTGGAAATTTTCCGAGAACATGCCTTTCGTCAGTAGAAGTGTCAATTCTATCCGTGGTTATATTACTATTTGTATTATTCATTGTTAAAAGTATGCACCCAACTACAACTTGATGTAAGAAATTCATTCCATAAGCATAAAATCATGTCTTAATTGAGCATCTAAATCGTTATAAGGTGGAATGTCCATTCATAATGTCAGTCCCACCAAACTTCGGTCATGCGAAGGAAAGTATGAAAACCAAACCAGAACCGGAGGAGTTATGATCGGTTTGTGTTGTATACTGAGGAGGGCACCAGTCTCCTGCAGTTTGGTCTCGAAGATGGAAAAAACCATTGAAAGAAAATGTGACAAGAACACTCAACGGTGGACAAAAACTTAACAAGCTCATAAGCTTCCCTAAATTCTCCTTCCAAAACGTCAATTTTTAGAACTCTTATCAATCTCCAAAGCCTTCTACAATTTTGAAAACTTTTCATAAGTTTTCTCAAAACTCTGTATAAATTTCCAAAAGTTTCTATAACTTTCCATATTTTTGCGCAAGATTCCGCACATTTCAAAAAAATTTTCTTGGGAAATATATGTTTGCCAAAAAATGAAATAGTACAAATAAAATACTCATCGTGAATTTTGTTGTTATTTCCATAGTTCTGGAATACTTGCATTGCGCAAGACTTGTTCCTGCGTTTCAAAAAAAAAAAAACACTTCAAGAATACTATTCACATCTTTAAACCGAAGAATTCAGTGGGCAAACACGCCTACTACACTTGAAAAATATAGGAAAAACACGAGAAAATTTAATGTCTTGAAATGGTGTACAATCCCTTGAAATCCTTTGAGATTACTCGGAATGTGTTAAAATTACTTGAAATTATTAAAAATGCTTTGAGAGATTTTGAAATACTTGAAATTTTATTAAATCTTTAGCAATCTTCGAAATAATTCGAATGATCAACCCCTCGGCATTAAAGAATTAACGAAAATGATTTTTCTTTTTGATTTAATGAAATGAAGTTTTTTTCTCCCATCAAAGTATATAATTTAAGATCTCTGTTCTCAAGAACAATGAAGTATTTCTCAATCATAATGATTAAAAATTAAATTAACAGTAGTAAACGAATTTAATTTTAGCAGCGGGTTTAATTTTTAATTTCAAATGTAATAAATGGAGCAATTTCAAGTCATTCAAAAACCAATCAGGTTTTTAGCAACAATGAGTGCGAGATTTTCGAGATATTTCTTTACACCGCTTCTTCAAGATATAATGTTCACACTACATTATTTTGTGCTTATGATAATCCGCATTAGAGTGTAGTTCACATGAAAATCGGGAATTTTATTAATTATTATTGAGCACCCCTGCACACTCGGAGTGAGCTCAGAGTGAGGTATCGGAAGCACTCATAGTGTAATTAACATATGATGTAGCAATCTGTGAATAATTGTTGATTCAATTACTCACCGTAAGAGGCAGCACCTCTTGGAGGTAGGAAAAACGCAGAACGTTTGAATACCAGTGCGGGTTGATTTTACGCATATAAAGATTAAATAAAGGCAATGTTTAATAGCTAACTTGGATTGAAATTAAAGTAGATTTTTATTGGAGTTGGAAATTGTAAATACTAACGAGCTTTCTACTGACATTAGTTATTTGACGTTTTTGATAGTGAAGCATGAAATGAGATTTGAGCCTAAATTGAGGGAACGGGTTTAATAGGACTTTTTCAGGAGCCAAGCTAGGTCGGCTTTGCGTCATGGATTAACGTAAGGGTTAGATCATGCTTTGCTTAGGATGGGGTGGAACTTAAGGTTTTGATTGACTGAATGAATGAGTACGAATAAGAGAAGAATTTTGCGGGCGATCCGCTGACCGCTGCGTGGTCCGGAAGCCCGCGAGTAGTATCGACTTTCTAGATCAGAGTTTGTTCATCTCGCGACGCGGAATCGTTGTTCAAATTATCTTCAAATTAAAGAGTTCGGACTTGCAGAAAATATTGATCAAGAGAAGAGTTGAAATATAAAATCGTTTACCAAAATAACTTGTTTCTTTCAATTTGGAACTTGTGTTTAATTTTACTTAATTTAATTAGCTTCTATTCAAATAATTATTCGGTTTTTCAGTTAAATTAATTCCAAAAAAATAATAATCTGGACAATCATCGTTGGTGTCTTCGAAGTCGCAGAGTGCGGCGAAAGGAGTTTTCACTTCTTAGTGGAAAGCGAATCATCAAAATTAGTTATTAAAATATAATTAATTTGAGTTAAATTCAAATAGACTTCAAATTCGCACCAACACTTTCAAGGATCGTCACAGGAAATTTTTCTTGTGTCAGATGTTGGATACCACAGTCTCGTTGTGGTGGAATCTCATTTTTAAGGAAAAAGAAAAAACATAATGAATAAATTCAGTGGCTGAAAGTAAAAGTAAAAATTAGTGAACTTGGAATATCAGTGAGTGACACGACATGTGAAAGTGTAAAAACTTTAAATGGGCCAACTGCGATCTCGAAGGTGCTGAAATTTTGAAATTGGAAATTTTTAGAAAATATTATTTTGCAATTAAACTTTGAAATTTAAAAATTGAAATTTTATTAATGAACTAACTTTTTTATTAAATTATAGTGAATGGGAAACAACTAGTAGAAGCACTTGTAGTGATGAAATACGGAGACGTGAACTTTAAATTCAGTGAATTTATAATAATTAGTTGGCCTTGAAATAATTTTTAAAATTGTACAGCGGAGAATGGATTCTGGACGTCGAGGGATTTCGAGTGGAAATAGGACGTAGCCCGAATGAAGAAGACGAATGCTGACTAATAGGTCAGCGAGGTACTCCGGGTGGAAATTAAACGTAGCCCGGAAGAAGAAGACGAAGGATTGGCCCCGGGGTAAGGAGACGAAGAAAAGGACGAAGGAATTCAGAAGGAAACAAGCCGCGAGCACCTCCTCCACGGTTTTTGCCGTGGTTTTTAAGCTAGGGGGCTGGCGGTACAAACCTGGTACCCTGGGCTCGTAGACGGTGGTTGATAGAGACCACGGAGTTATACCTCATGATCACCGCCGGCTGCATAAGAACAAGGGATCCAGAAATCATCATAGGAATAGGATTGGATTAGCTGATTCCGAAGAGGCTAGTTTGTGATTAAAAGTGAATATTTTAAAAGTGTTTTTCCAATCCAGTGAATCGTTGTGTATGTGTGTGTGTGTGGGTTGGGAAAAGTTAAATGTTAAAATTTGTATTTGCTAGCCACACGTCGAGAACTTCAAAAGGTGAGTCGGTTCGCCAATTTTATTACCTGAAAACCAGTCTCTCTCTACTTTGCTTTATATGAATTTAAATAATTAATAATAGGGTTAATTATAATTTGGTTGAGGTTTAGTTTTAAATAATGAAAATGTCGAACAAAAGTGAAGTCGCAAATAGCGCTATGGAGGCTATTAATAATAATGGGGATACCACCATTGGTAGCGAGACTGAAGGGTCATTGAGTAAGTCAAATTTGCCACCCGTTATAAGTGTGCTAGGCGCGGGAACAAATGCGGGAGACCTTACCCCTGCAACACCTGGTACCACTGCGACACCGATCATGGCATCCACCCCAGAGCACTCAAACCAGTCTCCGGTATTATCTGAGGAAATGCAAAATTTGACTTGGGAGATTCAGGCAATCGACCTGAAGCGCATTGTTGCGAGTCCTTTGCAGGTGGGCTTGGGCAAAGCGCATGCAAGTATTTCAGGATATTTTTCACCGGGCGCAAGCCTTGACGATTCAGGGTTGCTTACACAACCAGCACCGGAACTCCGATATCCAATTCTGTTTAAGGCTGCTTTAGAGCTCCTTCCAAAAATTTTTGACGCGAAAAATATCCCTGTCAGCTGATTCATTAGATATTGTATTTATGACCGTAATTCAATTTCAATCAGAGATCGGAAGCACCTATTTTTAATGATCAGCTCTCGAATTTCAGGGAGTGCGTATAACGCATTATTAGATCGAGAAATTTATACCCTTGAAGAATTGTTGAAACATTTGGGTAACATCTTCACAGAGCATAGGGATCTCAGCCAATTGAACTCTCTTTTAGCCACAGTATTTCGAAAATTCAATGAAAATGTCTAAAATTATGGTAATAGGGTTGATGATCTCTTAAAAAATATCATTAAATTAATTGAAGAAAAGAATGGTCTTGAATGTGCAACCTCTATGATTAGATCGGCCAGAGACCCTGCTTGGGAAAATTCTATTATGGGGTTAGATCCTAGAATGGTTCTAAGAGTACGAATGGAGAGACCGAGGTCTCTTCAAGATGGAATTGTGGTAGCGAGATCAGCCAATTAGAAGGTAAAATATGCTGAAGATTCATTTCAAAATAGGGAAACCCGTAAGAAAGATAAAAACGAAGGGCCGTTAGTCATAAGGGACAAAAGTTATCAAGGAAACAGATTTTGTCCATATAAAGAAAATGCAAGAGCGCATGCTTTGGGTGCAGGAAGATTACGTGTTAGTGGAAGTGAAAATTTTAATTCGCAAGGATTAAGGGGTAGATCCAGAGGGGGTCAAACCGTCGGGCGGGGAGGGAGAGAGACGGGTGGCGGGGGGCCCTGTCACAAGAGGCAATGGGAAAAAATTGAAAAAATTCATGAATATGAGGAAAATCGATTCAAGGTTCATTCTAATTTTTGGTTGAAAATCTACTACTAAATTTTTGGTTGAGAATTCAGGTTTTCCGTTTAAAATGTTTATTATTTGGATAAAATTTAATTATTTCGTTCAAAGTCTTGCTAGAAAATGGAACTGTTTTGTGGAAAATTCGTCTCTTCTCTTTGGAAACTCATCTGTCCAATACGTTTTGCTTGAATTTTGTTGAAAATTCGTTTTTTTTGGAAGATTAATTTCTTCAGCTGAAAATTCAACCGTTCCATTTTTAGTTGAACGTCGATCTTTTTTAGTTAAATAGTTAACAACTTGCCTAAAAACTGAATTTTTTAGTTGAAAATCCATCTATTTGGTTAAAAATGTATATATTTTGTAGAAAATTTAACTGTTTGGTGGAAAATCTAACTATTTTGTTGAGAATTCTTTTTTTATTGAAAATTAATTTTCCCAGCTGAAGAATCAACTGTTCAATTTTATTAGTATAGCTATACGGCTACGGGACCACTTACCGACCGAGCAAGGTTCGGATCCGTGCTAAGTAACGTACAGTCGGTATTACTCTCGGTCGTTAATGCATATTCAAGATAGGGGATTGATGCTCGGTCGATACGTCAGTGTTTTACCTTACCGACATTGCATCATGTAAATGATGACGTCACTTGCTTATAGATGGCGCCACTACAGCAAGTTACCGACAGTACATATTACCCTCAGCTGGTGTAACTCTCAGTTGGTAATGCAGATTACTTAAACTTGAAATAATAAAGTTGAATCTAAAATAAGCTAATCTAAAAGAAAATAAACTATGACTTAATGGAAAAATATATATAAACCTAAAAATAAAATGAAGCTGAATGAAAAAAGAAACTAGTGCAATTTCTAATACATTTTTTGTCTTTAACAGCAGCCTTCAAGCTTAGGATCAAACATACATCCGCTCAATGTCACACACTTCAACTCAACCTCACACAGCAGATCCAATCACAACAGATTTCATACATCCAACAACAACAACAACAACAATAATTATGATAGTTCTATTCATTCCACAATTCACGCCTCCATTCATATCTCAGATTCAACCAACGTTCATACCTTAGGTGATTGCTTCTTATGCTTTGTGTGTATGTTTTATGCTTAGCTTAATTTACTTATGTATATGACAGCTTCATTATTATATACCTAAATCTAATTATAGTAACTAGTAAATGAGAAATGCAGTATTATTTTCTTTTTAATATGATTTATTGGATCATTTTATATGAAATTTAAGATGCATACTTAAATTCTATATCATCAAAAGTTCCGCCAATATATCGGAGATAAAGATGCCTTGAGGAAGCAGCTTCCTGCATCTCCTCCAGATTTTGTACATTGCATGCATATTTTTCAAGCCACTTTTCCTTTTCTAATCCTTCCACATATACTGTACGTGCACTTGCTAATATTTCTTGAAGTATAGGTCTCAATTCTGTGTAGGGTACGTCACCGTCAGTCAAGTTTATTCTATGGTAATTGTAGATCAATCACAGATTTTCACTCTTGTATCGTCCAGGTAGTGAACTTCAGCTGCAGGGTGGTTCAAAGAGGAAGACTAGAAGCTGAGCATCATCCTGGAGGGGGAGAATGGCCAACTTCTTGAAGACAAAGTCGTTGTATGGTCTCTTGAAGCCTTGAACATCCACAACGTAGTCCATCTCGACTGAAAATGATTTTTTTAGCCAGAATCAGCTTTTTTATACCTTGCTGACACCTTTCCCCCTCCACTCAGTATTACCCCCACCACCTCACAGCTTCTTCACCACATCACTGATTGGATGGTATTAGACAATGCGATCGTATAAGATTAGGCAATAGGCTGCTGTGTTAGCGGAAAAATTAGTACTTGATTCAAATTCTAATCGCACGTCCACTGAAGCCTGTTTTAGAAACTCATTTTGTTTTCAGCAATCAATAACAATTAGTGAAGTATATTCCTTGAAGGTCTCTTTCTTTAATAGAGGTTCAGGCTCTTTTCCATAATAATATGAAGATTGAAAATTAGCATACATCTCATACAGTAGAGCAAATAGATTTTGGTCGAAGTTTAGATTTAAATTACCGTATGGGTAATATTGGGAATTTAAGAAAAGTTTTACGTTTGTGAAGCTACAATGATCAAAAATGTTGGCATATTTTTTAGGTTAAATTTATTAAGTGAAATTTAGAATTCTTCAGGATTTTCTCGTATATTTTCCATTACAGCATTTAAGTCAGTGCGTGATCTCGTTAAGATGAGTTCATGTTTAGCATTCACAATTATCCTTCGATAATCTTCAGCAAAACCGAGGATCAGGCTGAGTGGTATAGTTACGTCAAAGTATCTATCTTCATTTGTAATTTAGCAGTTGAATCTGCATTAGGCCAGCCTGCATTCTGAGTAAAATGAAGCTGATTAGGAGTGAGAGAAATGTACCCCTCCATGATACTAGTAAGTTCAAGATTTTTGCATCGGTCAATTTCAGTACCGTTCAATTCATAACAAATTTCATCAAATAAAAAAGAGATGGTATTGCCAATCAAAGATGTAATTGTCACATTAGCTCCATCAGATTTGAGAAGTCTTCCATGTGTATGCAATGAGCTCTTACTTGAAAGAATGTGCAAATCAAATCAATATGATGACGAAGCATAAGGCTGATGAGAATGAGTCTCATAGTGTGCTAAAGATTCATGATGGCTAACTGGTGCTAGAATATTCATTATTTCTGCCATATTTGTAGCAGCGGCAACAACACATAATAAATATATAAATTAATGCTCGTTTTTTCTTCTTTCTTGACAAGGTATCACTCTGAGACCTGATTTCTTCAGAATGTGCACTCTCTGAGATGTTAACCTCTTGCGAGCTGATTGAAGACTGGTTGTTTTCTTGCATGGTGGCTTGCTTATATAACTTCCACCCACTATACGATTATAAACAAAATCCATCACATTGATTTGACGTGCAATCCAATTGTTATAATCTCTTCACGAAAGTTTACTAAGTCTTGATGCACCATGCGGAGCAGAATATGATGTATTGTCTTCACGGCGATCGGAAGGTAAATGACGTGTGATGGTACTTTCACGATCTTATATCCTGGTGGGACAGTTGGAAAGAATTCATGAATTGTGTGAACTCTGCGATTATTAATATATGCTCCAGTTGTTATAATACATTCAACTCTGAGAGCATTACCTTTGAGAATGGCTACTGGTAGATCTGATGTATGCAATTTGTTAGCAGGAAGAACACGTGGTTCAAATTCCAACAATTGAGCAATAGAATCTTTAAGTTTAAAATTAACTTCACGAGTGCTTTTGATTTCACTGCGCAAAGTATTGTTGTTGGGCTTAATACTTATTATCGTATCTTTAATTTCTAGATTCTTTTGCACATAATTCTCAATCTCGCCACTGCTACTTGGTACTATTACAACATAATAGTCTTCATTCGCTAGAGACACCTGTATATATTTCTCAATATCTTCAATTTCATAGCTGCTAGGGGGTATGGTCACAACTTGATCACCAATGTAAAATTTATTGTTTCTATTATCGACGTTAGGAGTGGAATTAAATGTGAGTAATTGAACGAGACCAAGAGCATAATTCTTATTTGATGAGAGCTCTATTGGTGGAAAGTATTCTTCTTCAAGCACTGATGAGTTGCCCAAAATAGTCAGCGTGAATGATTCATCCATGATGATGTCTTTCTGTATACTGATTCCTTACACGCAGCTACTTACTCTTATATAGTAGAGTATATTTGCTTGATACATTAAGCTGCCCACACAAGAATTTGAGGCATAAGTGGCCGCACTGGAATGTATTATATTCTTGATATCTTTCATGATTGTATTTTATGAAGCTACCAGCGCCTAGATACTTGAAAAGATCAGATGGTGGTTGAAGATTATTGAAACTGTCAAAGTATAACGTTTCATTATTACTCTTTTTGTATGCTACCCAATGCGTACCCCGACCGCCTTTTTCATCAAGCTCAATGATAGCTGACACATAACGATGAGTTCCTCTTTTAGGCAATTTATTTCGCATAAAGACTCGGCGAAAATGGGGAATCTTCACAGTCTTGGCATACTTGAGCAAATCAAAATCGGTTAGTGCTCGTCGTGGTAGCTTTACTACAAGTTTTTTGACGTTCGTTTTCTCTTTATTCCTAGACCTTGTTGATAGGGCTTTATATGAAGACCTAACCCTTTTCTGTAAGGTTTCAAGTTTAGCCTCTTACCAAGAGCTACTTCCTTCATTTTTTTATCATGGCGATGAGCTTCTGATAGCTGCTTTTTGGCTGCGCTTGCGTCGTTAGCAGCCTTTGCTATACCAGCTGCTCCCCAAGCAAGAGCGCCAAGCGCGCTAAGTCCGGCGAAAATTGGAATCAGGGGTAAGACACCACCAACTTTCGAAGGTATAGGTAGAATACGAGGTGCTCCAACCTGTCGTCTTCCATCCGCTTTTTTAACAGTCTTTCTAGCACTTTCTACAGCAGCCTTGATGGCGACTTGAGCATCATTACTGGGGATTATAGATTTTTTAGCTGCATCTACAATCTTCCTCAGCACTACTCGTTTCTCCAACTTTTTTTATTCTTCTTCTTCCTCAATCCCATACCGAGTTTTAATTTAGCATTCATGATGTTGGTTATAGCTACTGCAGCTGCTTTTTCACCAAATCCAGAGTCTTTGGAAAAAACTCGTTGCCACGCTTTGTGAGCTAGTTTTCGATCAGCAGCGTTTCTTGCGTCAATATTCTTACGATTTTTTGAATAGGCAATAGCGGACTCCTTGCAAGCAGCGTCCAGCGGATTTATACCTGGATCACCTCGTTTCAATCGTTTAACTACTTTAGTACCAGGTCCACAGTACTGATAGCCTGGTAAATGTGATTCAAAAGGTAACTTGTTGATAATACTATTAACCAAGCCTTTACTTTAGCGTTTTTGATCTTTCTCTCTGCTATGTATGATCATTCTTCATTCTATGAAGGTTAGTAAGCGACTGACTCGAAGCTTAAATAAGGGCAGTATTTATAGCCTGAGCAGCAGTCGAGATCAAGATGCGGTTCGAGAAACAACCTGTTAAATTTCCGATCGCGAATATAGACACCCTAATTCAGCGCAAGCAGAAGAGGGTGAAACGTCACGGCAGTCTGCTGTCAGACAGCTTTCGTGCTGTTTTTTGTGGACCATCCAATTGTGGTAAAACAAATGCACTGCTTTCTCTGATTTTACATCCAAATGGTCTCAGATTTGAAAATATTTACCTCTACTCGAAATCTGTTCAACAGCCCAAGTATTAATTCTTGGAAAAAGTACTCAATAGCGTAGATAGCGTTGTGTACTTTCCATTCAGTGAGCATAAAGAAGTAGTTTCACCCAGTGAGGCTAAATCAAACTCTATCTTTATATTTGATGATATCGCTTGTGAAAAGCAAGACAATCTTAGAGCCTTCTTTTGCATGGGAAGCCATGTGAATGTTGATAATTTCTATCTTTGTCAAACATGTGCTCGAGTCCCTCAACAATTACTTAGAGACAATACCAACTTATTAGTTCTTTTTAGGCAAGATGAGACAATTCTCAAACATGTTTATGATGATCATGTAAATACAGATATGACATACACCAAGTTTCGAGATTTGTACTCAACATGCTGGAACACTGGCAAATGGGGATTTATAGTTATTGATAAAGATAGGAATTTAAATGAGGTTAGATATAGTAAAGGATTTGACTGCTTCGTTATTTTATAAATATAAGAGATTGTACTAGAATAATGTTAGTATTGTTTAAGACATTGAAGCATCAACAAGTTTCACGAAGAGAAAGAAGTACTCCATCAAATAGCAAAAGCTAGTGATGCAATTAGACTGAAACATGGTATGCTCAAATTAGGAAAAGAAGCTGCTAAAAGTGTACTGAATAAAACCTTCAAACTTATAATTACATTACTGAAAAAACTGATAATCATGTCTGTCAAGCATGAAATTAAGAAGGAGATTAAAAAGATGATGATGAAAATCATGATATATCTTTTATGACTGCTGATGGGGATGATCGAGAGTATAATACAACTATGGTTCAGGAAGATGATGATGAGGAAACTACTCAAAATCACGGAAAACTAACAAAAAAGTTTCTCTTTTTGTTAAATCGCAATAGAAAACAATATTTGGATATGATCTATGAAGTCCGTAAACTTAAGGATGGATCCCTCATGATTGTTGATACTCCGATAAGTTTTTTAAATCAACATCTCCAAATTGGTAATAAGCGTTATCTGATAAGCAGTGGATTATTAGAACTTTTGTTTAAACAAAAACCTACAAAAGCTAATGTAAATCCTAATTATTTCAATAACTATAGAGAAATTCTTTCTATAGAGAAATTCTACTAATGCACATAAGAAAAAGGACAGTTCCTCTGAACCTATACGTGCAGATAAAAGTTTCAAGTACACGAATATTATTGCAAAACTTCTTCCCAATAAAGAGTCGACAAAAAGACGATCAACCATTGGTGGATCGTTAAAAAATCAATCAACCAATTGTGAGTCATTCACAGGTCAATCAATCAGAAGTAATGATTCACAGCCTCACTTTATGATTACAAGACAAGATTCAAGGCCAGACTATATCTACTGGGATGATCCTAATGAGTTAGTCGATCGTCTTTAACTGCTCATGGGGCCTCAAGCTGCTGCAAATCCCAGTCACAATAATAAAATTATCTCTATCATTGAGGAATTACGAGAGGCTCAAAACATATATTAATAGAGTTCAGCTGACTATAGCATCAGTATTAAAATGAGCATTGACGTGTTCGGACATCCTCTGGGCCGAGCTGTTTCAGCAAGACGTGAACCTGCTGGAGCTCCTGGCGTTGTTTACAAGGTAACTTCACATGGTTATTACGATATTAATAAAAAAGACTCTGTAACGTTGAAGACGTTGAAGAACAATACGACGCAGTCAATTTGGGACTTGTACAGCGTGCTGTTCGAAGCGAGATGCGAACTCTACATCAAGTTACGTCATCTATAGCTAAAGAAATTGATAGTAATCAAATTTTGATGCAAACTATTGAAGAAAGGATCAATGAGAAAATGGAAAATCTACAAAATGCTGCAGAACAAGAGTTATCACTTCACAACGCTGAACTCATTGCACAATTGGCCGCATGACTGAAGACACTAGAAAATGGACGCAAAGAAACTGACAGTAGTCACAAAGCTGCATAAGCCTGCAAGAAGGAATTATTCACGTCGCCGTGTGATAATGCGTGGTATTAATGAGACTTGGCGGGGAATTTTGATTGAAATGATCCCATATTCCCTAGTGAATAAAGGTTTCAAGTACTTGCTTACTGTTATAGATATATTCTCAAAATACGCCTAGGCTATTCCAGTGAAAAGCAAGACTGGAAAAGATATTACTACTGCAATGAAATCTATACTTGTTCAAGGTCGAATCCGCCAGAAATTACATACCGATGAGGGTAAAGAATTTTACAACTCACAATTTGAGAGCTTAATGCAATCATACAACATCAAATTGTATTCAACTTACAGTAATCTCAAAGCATCAATCATTGAATGATTTAATCGAACACTGAAGAACATGATGTGGCCACAATTTAGTTTACATGGCAATTATAAGTGGATAGATACTTTGCCCACTCTTGTTTTGAATTATAACAATACATAACATCGAATCATTGGCATGAAACCTAAGGATGTCACCGCTGATGATGAGCAAGAATTGATGCAACGCTTCTATAAACAAAGGAAAATACGTACGAAACGGGGCAAACTGGTCCACAGAAATATACACTGTAGACCAAGTCATGTCAACAAAACCAGTTACGTATAAGCTCAAGGACTACCAGAATTAACCAATTGCTGGTGGCTTCTATCAAGAAGAGCTCCTTAAGGTCAAGTACCCTGATATTTATCTCATAGAGAAAATTCTCAAGAAACGTGATAACAAAGTCTATGTGAAATGGCTTAGATTTGATTCTTCACCCAATAGTTGGATAGATAAGTCAAACATCTAATAACAAAAAAAGTCAATTTTATGTTAAGCTATAGATAAATTATAGTTGAAGCATAGTTAAGTTATAGTTAAAGCTACAGTTAAACTATAGTCACTTTAACATTAAACGAATATTAAACTTATGTATCAACTAGATGTAAGGTTTTTCTTGAAAAATAAAGAAGATTATATGTACATATTATGTTGTTGTTTATTCCAATACCATTCATATATATTCACAATGTTAGCTTACAATGTATATACACACACACGCACACACACTCATTCCCTATTTACAATTTATTCGCTATCCACATCCATTCTCTTATCTTCTAATTCCTTGATTCTATGGTGCCCCCATGCTAGGGTATCGGTACTGCTTGGCAATAGAAACCTCTTGTCGTCGAAAGGACTCAGTGCTATTTCACATTGTTTAAATGTTTCGACGTTGTGTAATCGCGATCTAATTACATATTGTGTCCTATTCTGCGTTTTAATATTTTGTAAGCAGTCAATATAGTAAAAAAAAACTCTGGTAATATTTTACCGTTACATTCGTCTTTCATAAGAACTAAAATCTTTTTGTTCACCTGCGGAATACCGTAGATGTTAT
>JAUMHM010000050.1:20518393-20541726 GCA_032362435.1 Melikaiella ostensackeni | reverse complement strand
GAAGAAGAGAGATGAATGGATAACAGCCGAAGAAAATTAAAAAAAAAAAAGATTAGGAAAAGATAATTAGTTAGCATAGGGAATGAAAGAATTTAGGGAAAAGATAAAGATGATGAAAGTGGAGAAGGGAAATATAAATAAGGAGATGGAAATAGTGATAGAAATGGTAAAAAAATATTGGGGAATACAGTTAAGAAAGAATTCATTGAAGGAGAAAAAAGTGTTAGCTCAACTGAGGTATGTAAGGAGACAGAAAAAAGAGTGAGAAAGGAATGAAGAAAACGGAAAAAAGGAAAGAGCAGTGCAAAAGAATACAGAAGAAAGAAAGAAGAGTATAATGAGTTATGTGACAGGAAAAAAAGAAAGAGAATAAAAGGTTCGAGGAGGAGTCAGGAAAGGCTAGCTTGGAGGAAGAAGTATGGAAAGAAGAGTATAGGAAGAGAAAACCAAGGAAAAGAGTTAATTAGGAGATTGAAATATTAAAATGAAAAAAAAATATTTTATAAGATTGTTAGGAAGAGTCGAATAGGAAATAACGAAAATAGGGAAAGGGGGAAGGGAAAATGACGAAGAAGAGGATTTCACAGGGAAGAAATAATGAGGAAGACAGGGTCGTTGAAAGAGGGAAAGGCAGCAGGTATAGATGAAATTCCGAATGAAGTTTGGAAATATGTGGAAAAGGAATTAGAGGAGTGGGCATAGATAATGCGCAACAGGATTTGGAGACGGGAGGGTTGGCTAGAAATATGGAAAGAAGGGATAGTGGTGACAATAATGAAAAAAGGAAAAGGGGAAAGGGGTTTAAGATTATAGGAGGGTGACATTGATGCCGACATTATATAAGATATATGTGACAATAGCATAAGAGCGGTTAAAGAAAGAAGTAGAGGAGAAAAAGATGATTCTATCGAATTAGACAGGATTTAGGAAAGTTATGTGAGTGATAGATAATGTTTATGTGCCAACTTATATTATAAATAAATGGCGGGAATATTCAAATAAGCCAAAAACTGATGAAGTAGTAAATTCACTCAAATTTTTCGAAGGTTGGAGTTCCCTTTGGTGGGTGTTTTCAAAAGATTAAGCTCAAGGACAGCATTGCATGGACAAAAGAAAAATGTAGGCAGAATCATTGTCTGAAATTAAAGGTTCTAAATTAATGGTCGACCAAGTCTCGAAATACCGTGCAGCTCTCGAAGTCGTGAAAATTAAATCAAGGTTTTTCGAAAACTCCAATGATAAATTATTCAAAATCAAGTTTAAATGAGTTGTGAAATTTATATAAAATTCTTCGGTGGCATAAATGGTTGTCTGTGAAAATAATTTTATTTTGTCAAGAATTAAGATAGAAAATGATTTTCCTAACTGGAAAATGATAAGGATAATAATTATTCACGGCGGGGTTGGAAAGTTTGAGGGGATTACTTGCAAATGTTTATGATGCGTCGAAGTATCGCGTTAATAATATCGCGTTACGCCGGTAATTATAATTAAACTCTTCGTATAGATAGCAGCTCCGATGCTGTAATTGCGTTCGGTGCTAACAAACTCGAATGGAGCGTTCAATTAAATGCTACTTAGCAGCCCAATCCCCATGCCATGCCATAGCGTCAGTTTCGTTTCGAACCCTTTACCCTCTTCCCTCGTGAAACTATTAGTAAATGTTCAGCTTATTCGCAAAGGTCAGATTTTTACATTCTCATCAGAGGAGGTATTAGATTTGTGTGAAATTTGAGGCCCCCCCTCCCGTTTTTGTCAAATCTCCACGTTTGGAGACCCCCTGAACCCGAAAAACAGGTTTTTACGAATGTTTCTGTCTGTCTGTATGTCTGTATGTATGTCTGTCTGTGAGCACGATACTTTCAAAAGAATGAATTTATTGGATTGACCTTTGGTACACTCTTTGAGTGTCGGAAACTGAATTGTCAAGTTCGTTAGTCAGCCATTTTGGATGAAAATTTAAAAATTTAGAGCATTTGCAAAATTTTTGAGACCATTTTTCAAGATTTTGAAATTATATGTGCGACTATTCGTAGTACTCATGAAGTAGAACAATTCATCCTTATGACTTTCCTCCATAAAAAATAATTTTAAGAATTATAGCATTTTCAAAATTCAAAAAAAGAAACGAAAATAAAAATAAAAATAAAAAATAAAAAAATAAAAATTTCCCCGACTCAAATTGTGGCTCGCTGGCAAGAGATTTTACTCAAATGAAGAGGTCGAGACGGAAACAAACGCCTATTTTGAAGGCCTTGACGCGTCACACTACCGGACCGGTATCGAGATGTTGGAAGACCGTTACAATAAATGCATTACTCTAGATGGAGATTATGTCGAAGAATAAAGCCAATTTTTCATTCAAAAAATCGTTTTTTCATTGTCAGGCCGAAGACTTTTCAGCCCATGTAGTATACAGGTATATAATTTTTTTGAACTAATAAAACATTATTGTGATTCAGAAAAAAAAAACAATCGCCTTTTTAGGATTTCTTATGAAACTCTTATAGTCTCGTGTGCGCGTCTAGCCGTCCCTGAACATGTCTACCAAAAAAACTTTCCGAGCTACGACCTTGAGGTTTTGTGTTCGCCCCATAAAGCGACCACTCATTAGTTCATTGGGAAAAATCCGCTTCCTATTTGATTTTTAAATTTTAAGCAAACAATCATTTGGGCATCATTTTTCAGCGATTGCCCAAATTGAAACTCTTGCATGTACGATGAATATCAGAAATTAAATTTTCTAATTTATACTTTTTATTTTTTTATATCAGTGGATGAAAAATGTGAAAAATAAGAAAAATGACCATTTTTTAAATTTGAGCCTACGCCTACGAAACCCTCACTTGAGGTCGCTTGTCGACCTCTTCTGGGACTGATTTTTTTATCAAACTTTTCTTTTTTCACGCGTATCCCATTTTCATAATTTTCTTTTACTAAACGTATACTGCCTTTAATAATCTTTTTATTGTTACTAAGCTTAAGGCAATTTAGTGGTTTTTCACAATGAAATTAATCAATATTTCGGTAATTTTGAACACTATTTTACAATCATATAATATTCTATATTGCAATAGACACAAACTAGCATTGTTATTGTTCAAAGCGTCAATTCGAGCAAACGCAAGATCTGACAGACGGGGACATCACGCACTTGCGCAGACGCAATAGAATTTTTCTACCGTTTTAGGCTTCTACTTCTTCTTTAGGTTTCTACCGTCTTAGGCATTTATTTTCGGCATTTAGCCAACTGACCGGGCAGGCGGCTAAATTACTAGAGTGACCGGGTTAGTTAGACGAATTTCATTTTAAATCAATAGCGTTACATTTACGATTATAAAAATGAAAGAAGGAAGAAAATTATGAATGTTTTTGAAATACATAAAATTATTTGTATTGTCTTATGATACATTAGCTGTTAACACTTACATTTGATCATTTTGATTCTTGGATTTTAGATTTATAATTTTTGATATCTTTTTTTTAGTTATTCTTTTATTTGATAAGCAATAAATGTCAAGCGTTATATTTATGTGGGGTCATCCATATGTTACCTAACGCTCTTTTGGACGATTTTTGGACCCTCCCTCCCAACCCTTGTAACGCTACTGTAACAATAGACAAAGACTGTCCCCCCTCATTGTTACATAACTTTCAGTAATCTTATTTTTTCACTATAAGTACAACGTTCTTACTCTGCCAAGAAAAATAACTCCACTTAACTTGTGGCAACTTTTTGATCAAGTTAGAATTTTTTTAAATATTAACGAAAATGTTAAATATTTTTTTAAATTTGGTTAATGCTACACGACTTTTCCCTGTAGTGTTTCGCCACTGTATAACGCTAGGCTAGACCCCCTCTCTTCTTTCTAAGATGTGTTACGTAATTTGTGGATAGCCCCTAATTTATAAGAACTGATAACTTTATCTCCATTCGTTTTCCAAAAAGCGTCATCTTCAAGAAAGACTTCCCACAGATCACCCGACGGTCGAGCTATGTGTGGAATTCGAGCAATAATTGCTCAACACAAAAACAAATACCTTCCGCACCAGTTGTCGAAAAAGTCGTTCATTGTTTTCTTTCCATACTAAATATTATTATTATTATTATTATTATTATTATCATTATTATATTTAACTTTGTCTCGGAAACCCCGGTGCGTCATCATCAGCCACGGACACACAACTCGTTTGGTTCTAGCCTCGTTGTACTACCAGGGATCAAGGAATTTATATGGCAAGGGTAAGTAAAGGATGTTTAGGAGAAGGGATAAGTTCTTGATCAATCTAGAAGTCACGTGTTGCTCATTCAAAGGACTCACACTTTCCATAACACCGCTTCGACGCGGGTCGCTGATCAATCTTTCTAGCATTCATCCCAGGTGAAGAGCTTCACAGAGCTATCATACATCACGATTTACACATAAACATTCAAGCTGACTGATAAACCCATAGGAAGATCCGTAGTACTCTTCATCCCAACTATATTCACTAAGCAAAGCTCTCCACGAAGGTCTATCAGGATCCAAAATCTTTCGTTTCAGGCGTCACTCTTCTTCTTATAAACAATTGTCCTCCATACATCCCTATCAGTGCATACATCTTTTGCTTCCTTTACATCAATATACATTTTCATCCAAGCTCTTATGTTCCTATGACTCTTTACATCTCTTCGCTTTAGAGTCTCATTCACACACTCCAACCATTCATTCTTCGGTCTACCTCCGGGTACGCTACACTTCACCTCACCTAAATACACTTGCTTCGTTAAACGTCTTTCATTTATTCTCTCAACATGACCAAACCATTTCAGCAAGTTTCTTTCACTCTTGTCAAACAATGTTTCTTCTACACCACATTCTTTGAGAATCCACTCATTACTGACTTTATCCGTTAGTGTTTTACCGCACATATTCCGCAGAAATTGCATGCGAACCGCGTTCACTTTACTCCTATCCTTTTCTTAATACGTCCAGGTCTCACTATAATACAGCACAGTGGGTGCAAGCACAGAATTATATACCGTTAGGACAAATTCGTACCGCTCATAGGGAAGCGTGAGTACGAATGAGACGTCATAATAATAAACATGAGAACATCTTTTTTGCTTTATTTTTTTAGCTTTATTCGTTACACTTTTACTTCTAGTAATGGCTCGTACACTGCCTATGACTTTCTACCGGCGTGTATACGTCTGGGTACCTCTGCATCTATCTTTTCGTCAGCAGTAAATGAACTCCCGAGATACACAAAATCACTAACTTGTTCTATCCTCTCTTCGTTTAAGGCAATGCTGCATACTGTTTTTTCACCCCTCCTTTCAAACACAATATTTTTTTTTTCACGTTAATCTTAAGACCCATACTTTGCATGCTGGTATCCAGTCTGCTAATCGTTCTCTATAAATCATCGACCGATTCTGCCGTAACAATCTTATTATTTACAAACTCCAGTCCACGCACTTCCAATGTTTTGAGATCAACACCTTCTTGGTCTCAGAGAGGCATTCTTAGAAATTTTTCCGTGTGTATATTAAATATCCAGGAGGACATAACGCAGCTTTGCCTAATACCCTGCTTAACATGAAACCAATCGCTCAGTTGTCCATTTACTCTTATGGTACAGTCGCTTTGCAACCATTATATACGTATATTGCTTTGATTGCTTTTAGAAGCCAACCATCAATTCCATATTCTTTGAGTACTTCCCAAAGTTTACTCCTATCCACCTTATCGAAAGCTTTTTTCAGATCAACAGATGCAGATAATAGTAGATAATTTATATTTAAAAAATAATCATAAATAGTTGTAACAACAATTTAAATTTTATCCTGTATTTTTTAATTTGGATTGTATTCACAAAGGGACAAGTATCCATACTTGCACAGAAAAAAAATCGGATTTCGGAACAAGTTTTGAGCACCGGAAATTTTGATGTGAATCTGAGACATCCAGGATTATTCGCAGGAATCTTGGACTAAGAACTGGTTGTTTAAGAATCGGGATCGATGATGAATATTTCTAGCCCTTTCCGCTGCCTTCCGGGACTGAGTCCTGAACTGCTCCATTCCCACTGCAAGGAGTGCTGGGCGCTGAATACTCTTCTAGCAAAATTCATCCTGGATACGACTACCTTGACAATACAGGACTCAGGCTGTATTTTTTCGAGTTCGATTTTTATCCGCGTGAATGTTTACAAATCTTTTAGACCATTTTTCAGACGTTTACAGGAGCTGAAAGTTAAGCCTCCAAATCTAGTACGTTTAGTAGTGCTTTTTTTAAAACATTAGTTGCTCTTGTAACAAACATTAATTTTTATGAAGATGCACACAGACAGAACAGACCACAAGGTTTCGAATTACGCTTTATGGGAAATCAGTGCGATGTTTTTCAATAAACTACAGCTAGTTTTTCCCAGGTGTCAGGCCATTTCACCCCGTTATTAGATTGTCATACAGGCTCCGGAATTTTCTACGCTTCATCCTGCACTATTTATTACATGCATGTCCACGGAGAGAGTTGAGAGTAAAAATCTGTCACTCGTCAATCCCCCCTCTTGCCGCCTTCAGTAGAGAGCGAACGAGCGTGCGAGGAGAACGCACGGAGAAGCGCTCGGAGAAAGGGAAGAGAAGCGAGTGAGGGAACTATCAGTGAACATCCCTGATTTATTAGTAGTTTTATTTGTGAATATTTTTAAATGAAAGTTTCCGCAAGTTAGAACAACTGAGCATCTTACGATATTAATAAATAAATCAAGTGTTCTCTGAAATTTGTCTTGCCAATCCGTGAAAAATAGCTCTGTTCACAACATGCAAAAGAAAATTCAATGCGAAGAATTTACAAATTAGGGCGATTTCTTGCGTTAGAAAAACGATAAAGGACCTAGGAAGATAAAGCATGCAGAGGTTGTCCTCGCACACATCAGTCCCAGTTGATGTCATAAGTTGGCACCTGTGGGAAATGAAACCCCCCCTAAGGCATGACCTCCTTGAAATTGCATTTTTCTAGCAGCAACACGGAAAAAATTTGTCCGTAAAAGAGTCACGAACTAGTAGCTAGGTCTTCGACGCGAGAAAAATTCATAGGATGATGATGGATTTTCTCAAATAATCTGTGAACTTTGAGTAAGAATTGACGAACTCGATGTAAAAATTCAAAAACGGTTTATCAATTTTTTTCCGTCAATGATTACAAAAATATTACGAATGGTTGGGAAAATTCTCAGAGAATTCAAAGGCTGGCCTGAAAAATCTGGGAATGGGAAATGAGATCGCCCGCACACACGTTCGCACACACGTTTGCACACACGCGGCGGTGCATACATGAGCGTGTATGCCTGGTTCGAGTTCGTCTTACGAGTGGCTTTGGTCAGACATTTTTTAAATTTTTCTAGAAAATTGTCCCATTAGTCTTCATAACATATATTTTCTTCAATAATTAAAATAGTCTGCTGATGTTCATACCATTTCTTTTCATCAAAATCGGTTTGGTAAGTATGCATTTCTCTATGTTTTAATTTTGCCATAAACTCATTCTGCTTTGAAATCCCTAGATTTCACTGGACTTAGCAGAAAAAGTACTAGATGGGAATGAGCGCTGTAATCTAGTGAGAGTTGGTGGTTTTATGACAGAATGAATTTGTAGCAGCATAAAAATATGGAAATATACATGAATGTTTCCACAGAAAGTGTCATTTTTCTGTCACCGTACTTTTATACGTAATTCTACACTTACAAGTTGAGTTTTACTGCATGAAAATTTACAGACAGACTCCCTGAAAAGATAATATGTCCCTGAAATAGAAGCAAAATCCTACAGTTATTACAGAACCCCTCATGAAAAGATGTAACATATAATAGTTAGACTTAATTCTGAAACTTTACCAGTATAATAATTTTCATCCGTTACAACGTGAATGCTTTGCATGCTCACAGCTAACACAGCTCTTACGCGCAAAGTTTGAAAATTCTGTGAAAAATTATGCCAGTTCAGTAGACCACAGGCTACTCAAATTTCATAGATTTCACATTATACTTTGATTTTAAAGTCAAGAAAAAAAGTCTTAAATTCGTGTCACCACTTTTAAGATTAAAATGTCTACTCCAACGTCTGTAGATGTGAAAAATTCGGACAAACACCATGAATGGGAAAAAGATGTGCTATTTATATTTTCATAGCATCATACATTCAAAAGTGGAAAATGTCGAATTTGAATTTGTCGAATGTACTTATAAATTTGATAGAATTTTAAATACAATAAACGAAAAATTAATATTTTGATTAAATCAACCTTTTCGACATAGAACACAAAATTCTCCAAAGTATCCGCCCCCCCCCCCTTTTGGGCAAAGCGGATTGGTTACTCGAGCAAAGCGGATAGAGTTAAATAAATGAGTATTAGCCTTGATCTATTGTTTTCTTGATCTGTTTAACGTTTTTAGTGAAAACCCATTCTGAAAACAAAACAAGAAGAGCAATCACAATATGTCCGGACAAGAAGGATGGCTCATCTGTTTTCGGTCATCCGCTTTGCCCAGAGAGCCCGATTGAGATGAAGTTTGAGGAACTAGGTTACATATGTAAAAAGTGGAGAATTGTAAAGTTCGATAGACTTTTAGACGTGCACAGAATTCTTCTAGAAAAACATTTACAATGGTTATGTAACAATTGCTAGTAATAATCGAGCTACTTATTACTTTAACGAAGATCGCAAGAAAACACGCAGATTTTTCTTTTTCTCTAAATAAAACTCACGAGTTGCGCATGTGCAAACTAAATCACTCATCAAAAAAATAAATTTCTTTATGCCTACATAATATGTGAAAAATGTTTCAAAGATGTGCTCGAAACTTTATTTTCAACTTAATTTTTTTTTGCCGAAAATTACACTTTCATGGAAACACCCACATACTTACCAACGGTTTGAGCCGTTCTAGAGAAGAACAACCTTTTTTATTTTGAATTACCCCTCCATAGCTCCTACAAAAAGGCAATTTTAAAGTCATGCCTTCAGGGATTTCATGTGTCATAGGTTTCAAACTCTAACCTCAATTTGGGCCTGATATGTCATGCGGGGGTAAATTTTGCATGTTCATCCCTCTAGGCCTCCCTAAACTTAATCAACTATACAAAACTCTTTGGATCATATTCAGTTTATGAATGACGTATAAAATGTACGTATAGTTGCAAATTTGAAATCTTCTCCTTTGAATAATATGGTTAAAGCAAAAACATTACAAAATATTCGTATCTCGGGCATCTACCGCCAACAATTTTACTACATACTTTAAATTTATCTACTTAACCAACATGCTTGCGCAAGACGTCTTATTGCTGGTCTACTGCGATTCTCAAACAAGAAAAATCATTGCGGACAATTGTAGAGTGTTTCAAATAAAATTAAGGACAGCCACGATTGTTAGTTAAAAGAAGATACGTACCTATAGGGCTTAAGAGCTGGAGAGAGACGGAAATGCATCAAACCAGTTCAACCAACTGATAGGCCGGTTTTTCGATATACTTTTCTTTCACCTTATTCTCCTCCACCGCCGCTTTTTTATTGCTATGGTTCTGGTTCGGTACCCGTTCGCAGTATATTTTTACTCGACTCTCACTGGTCCCTCCTGCGGGCCCATGTATTATATACACAGTATGCACGTGCATCCCTATGGGGGCAATTTTAATCTTCTACTGTCTTACATTTTTATACAAATATTAGGAAATAAGATGTAAATTCTACCTGTTTCTGCATTATACAAATAATTAAATACATTTTCAGTAAGCCCCAAGGATATTTTTTATCTGAAGGTGGATTGAAACTAGTGATGCACGTCAAGACAATAATTTTTTGAATATCGCCCGATATCCCTCGAATTCTTTTTTTGCCTTTTATTGTAATATTGAAAGATTTTTAGAAGATCTTAACATTTCAAAAATGTCAAAAACATCTAAATTATTAAAATATTTTGTAATAAGAAAAAAGAGTTCTTGGGGCATAATTTCAAATCAAGAACAAGTCGAGAATTTCGATAAAGTATCGCTCATTTGAACCAAGATCTTTTCTTTTCTTGCAAGTCGCTTGTCTCGCTTGAATGTATCACTGATTAAAACCGAGATTAAAATGCTGTACACACTTAAGGACTACATCAACTATTAAATTTACGATTAATACCACATTCACGACTTTTTTTGCATGTAGTTTTCAACTATCCGCAGCTTTTTGTTTTCATTTTTGGGATAAAAAATATTTTTGGAATTTACTCAGTGTAACTCTGCCGTGCAAAATTTAATGTTCAAATTCAAACAGTCAGTTTGATACAAGGAATGCAATTATTCCCTAAATGTTAATAAAATAAATTTATAGGATAAATGGGCAAAACACAAAAAAAATCATACACAATTATATTTTATATCTTTAATTGTTTTTATTGCTACATACTTCACAAAAATCGCAAGCTCGTCTCGAAATTTTAGAGTCCAGGAAAAAGTTGCGAATTTAAAGAAATTACAATTGAAAAATATTTAAAAATCAAATGGAAAGGAAAATATAAGATAGTGTCTTTTTATAATGTATATGAAAATGTGATCTCTGTTTCTGGAAGGAGCTCTTTTAAAAAAATAAACATTTTAGTATCCCTTATTGTAAATTTTTTAGGGGTAATAAACGTGAAGCTCACAACGCTGCCCCAATTTACCCTATTTGAAAATTCATCTTAATTTTGTGAAATATCCATTCTTATATCGGGCTGAATATTATGCGTGTTATATACTGACGATAAAATAAGATATTTTTTGACCTATGCTAATAGTAATGATCAGTGCCTTGATATAACGTTCAGCAACGTCAATGAGATCATTGCTTCGAATAATACGTATATACTATATATATATACGTATACGCGAAGTAGCACCCTCGCTCTATCGCCTCGACAGTACAGCTTGGTTGCGCAACGATTAATTTTCCTTTGCAATACTTGAATATAGAACGTACTGTGTAGTACAACTGGCCTTGGGTGAGATAGGCAATAGCTATGTCATAATGCACGAGACTCGGCCAACGGCGGCAGCTGCGTGCTTAAGAGATCTGCATCATCGTGATCGTCATCACTGTCGTTATGGATGTCCTCGTCTTTTACAGTTTCTTCTACTCCTCGATGTGACACCGTTAACTATACTTTCCTAAACCTTGACGGCTGACAGTTCCACTATAAAAAAATCTCCAATGAAAATGAACACGTGTGTAAATTCTGAAGCAGCCTGATTAAAAACCTTACTTATGGTAAACATTAAAGTAAGTCTACGATGCTGTGTATAAGTGAAAAATAATCATTTTAATTTACAGCTCAAGCAATATTCTTTTATCTCCTTATTATTTTTCAAATCAATTTCTTTTGCATTTATATGTATACAAAATATTTATGTATAATTAGGTATTTTCTATGATTATCAAAATCACTTGCAATATTATTCGTTAAAGCCGACAATAAAGAAATGAAATAAAACAGAATAAATAAATGAATCACTATTTCATTCAAAACTTTCATATGAATATAATATTTTTTCGGTTAAAGACTTTCAAAGTTGCAGGTAATACACCACTTTTGCTACGTCTTCGTCAATGAAAAATGAAAGAATTTACCCAGGCAGTATTAATTTTAAATCAAGTCTAAACAGACGAATATTAATTATACGTTAAAATCACATTTCTTGAAAACATGCCCTCTCCATGAATGTGAATTAGTAAGAAGTTATAATTATACAAATGGGATAGTGTCAGACTGTTTACTACTAATAAGTATAAGCATTTCACTAATCACTTGGATAGAAAATGACTAATTTTTAGTTTAATCCTTATTTTTACTTAGTGATTGCAATCCAGTTATTATTATGAAGTACATGTTACATGGAAATTACTCGATCCACTGTTTCCTTCCCCACAGATATATAATTTTCAAGAAACGTCGAGCAGTGCACCTGTAGTCGAGATATGTTTTAGAGGGAGTTGAAAAAAATAATAATTTGAATAATTATTTCATAACGCAAGTTTTTATTTTCTTATTAACTCACAAATTACACTCATAATCGATGTTCAACATCTACTGTGTCACACGACTTGACTGGCTGCGTCTCAAGAATGGGACGAGACATTAGATAGAGTCTCAATTTTTTGGGCTCAGCAGGGTGATTTCAAGTCGGCGTAAACTTGAATTAAGACGTACCCTTCTGCACTTAGAAATGAGATAGTTGACAAATGCAAAGGATCGAAATTGATGAGAAAGAATTGTCCAATTTTCGAATTAGTTATTTTTAAATTAACAATTTAGAAACTGTGGCAATTGACGACTATAGCCGTAAAAAATTTGCTTTCCAGGAAGCCGTAAATAGTGCATTTCTCAGCGAGATTCGACTTCAGCCGCTCGTCTTGTAGAATTCTATTTTTCCGCGTTAGTCCCTTTTTCTCGTTGTAACAAAACGTTTTCTGTCACTTCTGTGAAATAACGAAAAACAAGGTTGGGTTAAATATGACCGACCTTGACCCAGAGTTGACCCAATAGTCGGTGCTACTTATTTAAAAAAGACTTCTCACAACTCACCCAGCCATATGTTTTGGCCAGATTTGGGCCAATATAGTCAGTCAGTTTCTGACTTTCAATGTTAGGTGTTTAGGTTGGTCTGGCACAAGTTTCTTATGAATATAAAAGATGGTCCTACTCTAGCTGTCAAAGTTGGTCCAAACTCGGACCAACGGTCTTATTTTGGGTGCCGACTTAAACCCGCGCGATAGGGCATGTGACCGGCTTGTACATTTTACGTATAGAATATCTCAATACCTAATTAAAATATCAGCGATGTTCCGATGTGTTTTGGAAAATAGATGTTTCTATTCTGAAGAGTAAAATTAACTTAAATGTCTACTTTTAATGAATATTGCATTATAATTTATTCCAAGACGTGGCTGGAACAGCGTTATGAGTTTAGAATTTACAAACTGCTAGTACCATATACAAAATTAATAATAAAGGATAATAAGATGCTTATTTCTTTGAATGAGGCTTCCACTATTAAAGATTATATTTTAATATTCATGTAAAAGATCGATAAGGAAATATTTTCCATTATACATTTTTTTTCAAATACACGTAAGTTTATACCAGTTTTCAAAATCTCGGAGCAAACAAGTGACTTGTTTGATATAATAAAAATAATTAATGATCTAAAATATTTTATGTAACACGAGCATGGTTTCTTCGCTTTCTCGTGTGTATTTTTAAGAAGCAAAGTAGGTCTTTCTTTCTCTATACGGTTTCGCGTGCTTACAATAACGCAGGTTTGGCCGTAAATAGACAAATTTGCCTTTAAATTAAAATTGATTATTCGACACTTGACCCCAGCTTCTTTTTTATTTTTTTTTTCACGATAAGAGTTATTTTTCCATATTTGTCCTATAACTTTATTTGTATCGACATTTAGGGAATGATTGCATCCCTTAAATAAAAGTGAGTTATATAAATTGAGAAAATTGTACTTTACCAGCCTAGGACGGTAGAACACCTCCCCACCATCAAAGACCTACTTTGGGTCCAAGACATGTAGTGGAGGGGATTCAACGGGAAGCGGCAAACTAAGCCTGACTTTCCACATTCTTCTACACTAGATTTCCCAAATTCTTATAAATTCTTTACACCCCTCAATTTAAACAGATTTTTCATCTCTCCTGTCATGCTCTTCCCGAAGTGTCTTCTCAGGGCGTCCTTCACCTGTTCATCCTCCGTGGTCATGTCAAGGTCAAGGATCTCCACCACGATACGGGAAACGAGGTCGCGCACGTTTCCTCCCACCCCGACTGCTCCCCTGACGGCAGAGGTCAGTTTGGTCCTGCCCTCTGCTTAATTGCTCACCTCAATGAGGACATCGCCGTTCCTTGTTTGACTAACACTCCTAATTTGAATACCCAGGGTGCCTGTTTGCACCTTGTTCTTAAAGTTTTTAAGACTTCTGAATAGCTCGATCCCATAGCCGGTATTATAAGAACTTCTTCGAGGCGCGCTCGTCTCGTATGATCCTTCTTCTTTAGATTGATATCAGATTTCTTCGCAAAGGCCGCTCCCCTTGGTTGATAGCCCTGCTCCATTGGTCTGAGTTCTGAGCCTCTTCGGCATCGGTTTGCGCGCGGTTCCTTCAGTGAGGCTCACGGTAGGCTCTCTCGTCCGCGTCCTGTATGCGGGTGCGAGAGTTTCCTTGACTTTGATCAACCTGAATCCCCTTGAAGGCCGTGCCCTTCAAACCTGCTGTCGTCTTAGTCTCCTTGATCTTCTTGCCAAGTTTTTCGGTAAGACAATACTCAAAGCAATTGAACCAGCTCTCTGTTGATCTTGCGCTGTCCAGCATCTCATTGATCACATCTAATGCTTCGTCTAGCCCACTCTTGATTGGCGGGTACATGCTTCTCTTAGTCCTGCGAAAATCCCCCATTTTATTGAGAATGCTCTCCAGCTTTCTGATGAAGTTGCTCGTCTTCTCCATAAAACCCTTCATTCTATTCTTGGTGATTCCTAAATCGATTCAAGACATCCTAATCCGCTCCTCTGTAACGGCCAACTCTCCGCCGAAAAACTTTTCACACATGCTCTTATTTAAAATATTATCTTTCATCTTGAATCCCACGAGCAGCTAGGGAAATGTACGGTCCACCCTCGCAGAGCCCCGCATGGGGAGGTAAGGTCTCAGTACTATAGAAAGCGATCTGGTATCCTAGAGACACTGCATGAAACACCACTCCTGGTGCCACGCAGCCTTCATCACGGTTGTTCACGCCTTGGCTTGGGGGGTTTTCCTTCGTGACCATCCCCGGAACATTGTCCACGACTGATTATTAAGTTGTGTAATCATATTCAGCAGGAATCCTTGGAACAGGGTCCCTTTCTTCGCAACCCGAGGACGTGCCCGGTAACCTGGTCAAGGGCTCGACGCAGTTGTCCGATGCAGTTGCAGGCACTAGTACTTCCATTATCACCTCAGGAGTTGAAGCATTTGTATAATGCATAGCAGAGCTGGCCTGAACCTGAGTTTGAACGCAGATAAAACATAACTTCTTAGGGAGGCAGTATTTAATATTTTCGAAAATTTCTCATTTGTACGGGGTAAATATAATGGGGTAACAGAGGAAATCTACGGATTTAGGAAACACGCAACAACTTATTAAAACGTCAACTTGGATTGAAGGCATAAAAAAGAATCAAGGAAAACAAGATACAGAAAAGAACTGAGGGAAATCATGGCATTCAAACAAATACAATTACATTTGGCGTCAAAACTACCAGGATAGACCAAACACGCAGTATAACAACAGAAATAGGAAAATGGGGAATGATAACCGGATATCAGGAGAAAAAAATTCGCGACCGAGAATAGGGAATCGTGAAAATGAAAATAAGCCGAGCACATCATGATACCAGAGTAAAACGGGAAGCAGCAACGAACCCGAT
This sequence comes from Melikaiella ostensackeni, assembly GCA_032362435.1. Lineage (NCBI taxonomy): Eukaryota > Metazoa > Arthropoda > Insecta > Hymenoptera > Cynipidae > Melikaiella > Melikaiella ostensackeni. The sequence goes on along the minus strand of JAUMHM010000050.1, from coordinate 20,526,242 downwards.
CAAAAACGGGACACGCGTTATTAAGAAAAATATAGAACACGAAGAGTCAATGCAATAACAATAAATGAGACGCATAAAGCCAACGAAAAAATCGAGAATGAACAAGAAATTCAGGACATAAAAGAGATGGAACAGAGTATAGAAGTAGAAGAGATAGCAACAATAGGAGCAGAACTTTCTTTCGACGTCAACGAAAACAAGAAGCAAAAAATACAACAAAACGAAGACGAAAAACAAAAATCACCAGCAATTAAAACACTTATACAGAGTACCGAAACTTGGGCAATGCTGGTTACAGGAGCAGAAATGAGTTGCTTAGCAGAGCATTATTACGAACACATGCAAGGAGAAATACCCGCTCTACCGATCTCCAACATGGCAGTCGTTGGAGCATTAGACAAAAAACAAATAAACATCAGAAAACAAATTCTCGTTAAACTAAAAATTGGAAATGTTTTCGTCGAAACAATTTTACTCCTTGTACCAAGCATATCACATGAGGTATTACTCGGCAGAGACTGGCTCAATCAGAATTAAGTCATCATCGACTTTCGCAGGAAATCCATACATTTTGGAGACAAACAATTAAATAATGATACGATATCCTTTCACAGCAAGTCAGTTAATAAAAAAACAATCGCGGCACTAAAGACAGATCAAAATAAGGGAGATGATTTTTTTGAAAAAGTTACATCGACTTTCCGTAAAATGAAACACCTAACAAATCAACAAAAAATAAACTACGAATAGTAATAATAAACAATAAAGAAGTGTTTTCTGAAAAACCTGGTTGTACCACAGTCTACGAGCATCAGATTAATTTAACATCAGATGAGCATATAATTTGTCGAAACTATCCAATCCCAATCGCGAAACTAGAAGCAACGAGAAACGCAATTGAGGAGATGTTACAACTCCGAATAACAGAATCATCAGCAAGCCCATATTGTAACCTGTTACGTGTAGTAGACAAAGAAGATGGAAAAGTGCGCCCATGCCTGGACGCACGTTTCATCAATAAATACATTGATCCAGAGCACGGAGGGCCTATCCCAATAGATGATCTGATACAAAAACATAATGACAAAAAATACTTTTCCACGACGGACATGCCACAAGGATACCACCAGATACCACTAGAAGGGGAATCTCGCAAGTACACAGCATTTGTATTCGACGGCAGAGCGTACCAATACACCAGGGTACCCATTGTTCTCAAGACAGCATGAAACGCATTCGTGAGAGCCATGAATGAGGCGCTTTAACAGCACGCTATCCCATACGCCACCACGTACATACACGAGACACTCATTGCATCCACGATCTTCGATAAACACATTCAAAATATCGACGACTATTCAAAACGGATCAAGAAGGCAGCTTTCACAATTAACTTCGACAAATGCCTTTTTGGCGAAACAGAAATAAATTACTTAGGATACAAAATATCCGCAGAAGGAGTAAAACCAGACCCGAAGAGAATTAGAGCTATACAGGACATTCCAACACCGTGAAATAAATAAGAATGACAAGGAGCACTAGGATTCTCTGACTATCACAGGAAACTTAGCAAAGAACATGTGAAATTCGTGAATGAGTTTTGAGACATTCTAAGTGAAAAAAATAGATTCAAGTGGAATGAAAATCACGAACGAGCATTTCAAGATCTAGAAAAGAACTTCACCGAAAGCGCAACAATCGCGCATCATATGACAGATAGACCATTTTATTTACAAACCGACTTAAGCAAACAGGGAATAAGCGCGATACTGTTGCAAATCGATCATGAACATAACAAACGAATAATATCAATGATCAGCAGATGCCTAAATCAACACGCAATCAACTATACGGTAACGGAACTTGAATTACTCGCAATAGTGTTTGCCATAATCAAGCTCAGCAAATATCTGTTAAATAATAAATTCAACATTATAATGAACCATCAAGCGTTGACATTTTTTTAAAGACTCCGTGTCACAAGTCAAGATTCGCGCATTGGTCAATGATCCTATCCGAACATGACTTCAATATCATACATTGCAAAGGAAATGACAACATTTCGGTGGACTACCTCAGCCGCGTTTTTAACCCATCATGCGACGAAAACAATGGCCGTGTATTCACAATAGCACACATTTTCAACAGACTGATTAATGATGAAGAACCAAACGTGTTAGCAGTAATACGAGCTAAAAACAACGACTACACTCCATTATTGAAAGACATAAAAGAAAAAGCAACGCGAAGATGATACAATAAAAAGGATCATCCAGCAAGTTGAAAATAATAAAAACATTGACCAATACAATTTGCGCGATGAGATACTCTTCTTCAGGACGGAGCACGATAAAAATTGGAGGATCTTCGCGCCACAAGCAAAAGCAAAGACCATCGCAGAAAACGTACACGAAACCCTAGGGCATGCAGGAATGTTCAAAACAGTTAAGTTTATTGAACAGAACTTTTACTGGAAGGGAATCAAGCGTGACGCCAAACGGGCAGTCAAAACTTGCGGTATCTGCCAAAGAACGAAACCGCTTAATCTATCGATGGAAGGTGAATTTCAGGCGATTATCCCCGAAAAATCAAACCAATTATTGTTACTAGATTTTCATAGACCTCTGTCACAATCCGTTGGAGGAGTGAAGTACATTGTCGTGGCAAAAGACTTCCTTCCAAAACTTGTCACCCTATACCCGATTAAAAAGGAGAATACGTAAACATGCCTGAAAAAACTTACTGATCACTATTTCACTAATCGTGGCAGACCAGAAACTGTAATCACAGATCACGGAACACAATTTGCTTTATCAGCGTGGATAGAAACATTAACAGAACACGGGGTAAGAACAATATTTTCAAGCATTAGACACCCACAGTCCAGTTCAGTCGAGCGAACGATGCGTAAATTTGGAAAGTACTTCAGGGTATATTGCGCCGAAAATCATACATCATAGGCTAAATTTGTAGAAAAAATTCAGAAGTACATGAACATCGCAGTGAACAAGAGCACAGGAATGACACCACACGAATTACATTTCGGAGAACCAGCAGAAAATGAAATCAGGGAAATGATGAATTTTCCGAACAGCCGCAAACACCGAGGGATCTGCAGATTCGTACAGCTAGAGAAGACATCTTTCAAGCAGCAAAAAAAACGCAAGAGCCAACAGAAGAAAACATCAAGCGTGACATTAAGCGTAGGAGAGGTAGTTTTACTCAAGATTCCACATATTTCAAGCGCAATAAACAAAGAAATAGGCAAATTTTTCCACACTTTCCAAGGACCCTTCAAAGTACACAAAATAATAAATAACCACGCGGTACAATTAACAGATCCTCACGATGACGAAAAAATAAAAGGGGCGTTCAACAGATGCGATCTGCGAAATTATTTCTCACGTGAATAATAGACAAGCTGTTTTCGGGAGTATTCGTGTAAGGTCTATGACGACAACATACAAAAATGACTCATCCAGGAAATTTCGGGATTCCTGTGTGTATTACATTACACACAGAAATCCCCAGGGGGATTCGTGTAACACGCACTTTACGCCAATATGGAGTCCTTAACAACGAAAGCGCGCGGAAAGGCGGTCAGTCACTGCTGAACGCGCTCAGCGAGCCCCACTCCACCAAGCTCAAAAGCCACGTGACTCGGATCGGCCAATGGAATGGACCAGCGTTCCCCACTTCAAGTCCTCCCACCTCCGTCCAGCACTAGCTGAGGTGAGAAGGAGGCCATAAAAGCCGGCGCACGAGGGCAAAGGACCAGAGACCAGCGCTGGGTTACCGGCAGCAAACATCCTCCAAGTTCTTGGAGTGTTCCTTTGATCCACCAGATTCCTAGTAGGTTCCTCAATCCTGGATTTCCATTCGCTTGCTGTTTTTCCTTTTGCTTAAATACCCACCAGATTTCTGGTCGGTCGCCTCTTCCAAAAAACTAAAATTATCCTCAATCCATAACCCTTTTTGCTAATAAAGTAAGTGTGAAGCATTCTCGGTTCCTAGGCGACGCGCCTGGCACCAACCGGAAATTCATTCTTTTCGATTATAAAATTCAATTTTGATTTATTTAGTTTGTTTTTTGTTTTATTTTAGTGGATCGCGATTCGGGTTCTCATTCCGATATCGCCCGACGGCGCAGGGGTCGCATGCGTAAAATTAGGCAGCTTAAAACAAAGGGCATTATCTCCGGAGAACTCGCGGAACGGCTTCAGACCAAGGCAGAAGGCGTGACCCAACAGTGGGCAAGCGTGTCGACAGATCGACCAGATCGCGAGAACATCCAGGCTCCTAAATGGAAAGCTCCGACCTCATCGCGATCAGAAGCTCGGCACTTAAGAAAAGTGCTCTCCCCGCGATTGACGGTGTGGGGGACCGTAATAGAACAATATCCATTCATTCCGGAGAAAGAACGTGAGAATTTATATAGACATTTGCAATTCGGTGAGATACGGGCTTCTAACGAACAACCAATATTGAAAGAGAAAAATAATAATGTACAATTCGTCGGAAAATTGCGACAAACGTCCGACCACTCTGCGTTTCGTAGCCAGATAACAGTCAACGAGACCCTTACGGCAATAGATCATCTTCTTTTAGAATATACAAACAGTTAATTTAGAATGTCAATAAATGTAAATATGAAAGACGTGCCAAAGTATGCTCTAGGCCGAATGTATCTAGTTTAATGAGGAATGAGTTTTTCCGAAACCAATGTCAGACCACAAAATATTTTACGTTACATTAATGATTTATATTTAAGAATAAATAGCCATAATTATCAATTACAGGCTGTGTTCTCAATCTGCATCTCCTTACCACCTCTAGCTATAAATGTCATTGCCAATAACCCCCCTAAGGGGCCAAAACCGTCCCCGCCCTCGTGACTTATCCTCCGGTCGTCATCCGGAGCGTCAACACGACGACGGAGAGCAAAATTTAGATGAGAGAAGTAATCCTCGCCCTTATGACTCATCCTCTGGCCATGATCCGGAGAGGTAGCATGACGGAGAAGGACACAATAATACCAATGCACAATATCGTTACACATGGGTAATCACATATTCTTCTTTTTCAAGTACGGGTATGGAAATAATATATGTCAAAGTTTTCCTGATCAAGGCTACGTTGACTTCGCTGAGGTCGATGATGTGTTAATAGCCTTCCGGGTTAGCGTCAAAATAATAACGGATTCGATGGATGGTCTCAGACTTTTCGATTGCGTCCACTAATATTTTCGGCGTAACAAGCTCAGGATGAATTATTCCATTTGTACCGTCATTTATGGCAACTAAGACCATTTCGATATCGTCATGTACTTCGTAAATCAGAATTCCGCATACAATCAATTGAGAAAAAATAAACAAATTTCTAGTGTTGTTATGCAGACTATCTCTGATAAGGTGTGCAGCTTAGGCTTGCAATTTCTCTTTTAAAGTTTTGTAGTCTGTCGACGAAGAGTCCAGCAGGAACTTTAAGACTTTAGTGTGGCTTTGCATTACTATAGCTGAATCTTTATTATCTGAGTGAAGTTGTTAAAGTCCTTTATTGATGGCTTCAAAGTCACAATTTCTCTAGGTTCCGAATAAGCTTTTAAATATTTCTCCCACAGCATTGAGCAATTCTCTTTTGTCTTTTTTCTTCAAATACCCATGCCCTGTGTGAGTAGTTTTTCTCTTTAGCGGAGTCATTCATATCGTTCACCTACCATTCTTATCTCATAATATTCAGTGCAGCTGGAATTGCAGGCTTTCACTGAAATTTTGAGGTCCCTATCTAAAAGAATGGATCTTTGTTGTGTATCGGCTGTATTCACAGATATGATAAGCTTCAATTTTTTGTGGTAAGGGTAGGATTTCCCTTCTTCCTTGTAAAAATATGTTTCCATTGATGTTTTCTATGGTGTAATTACCTAGAGTTGCTCCAGCGTGCGTTAACAAAATTCAGATGAAGAGCATCTGAAATTGCGCATAATACGGCATTACTTGGTTGGCATGGATGCTTAGGGTTCTATTCTCAAAACGAATTTTGTAATTGTTGTTGTCTATCGCTTCTAAGATAAGCGCGGGCCCTTTCCAAATAGGAAAGAGTTTCTTGACAGGTGTTCAGTTGATAAGCTTCACCAGGTCTCCGGATACATAAATTCCCTGAGACTTTATAATCCTTGCATCGTGCTGTTTCTTGTACTTTTCTGTTTGCAAGGTTATTCTTTGTCTGACTATGTTAAGATACTTTTTATGTATATTTTTCCAACTTTGAATAATATTTGAGTACTTTATCGAGAGTATTGTGCTCAGCATAGAAGGAATGTTTGGTTGCCCTCCAAAAGTGAGTTGGAGAGGGGAATACTCAATTCCTTCATGATCCATCATATTATGAGTCATGGTCACGATTCTTAGAGTGTTATCCCATTCAGTTCTGTTGTCCTCCATGCATCTTCTCATAAGGTCTTTCACTGTTGAATTTTTCCTTTCTATGCTTCCGTTGAACTGTAGGTGGTAGGTGGAAGTCTTGATGCGTCGGATTCTGAAAAGATTTTCAAAATTTTGAAAAAGTTCTGATACGAAGTTGGCTCCTTTGTCGGTGAGTGTGTGTTGAGGGTACCCGAACAAAAAGATATAATGATCAAAAAGTTCCCCAATTATGCTTTCAAACTCGACATCTTTCAGTGGGACCAAAATGAGATATTTGATGAGTTGGTCACTTTCATTTTCCATCCTCTCTATAGTCTTGTTTGTTGACCATTTGGGTGATTTATTTGAATATGAGATTGATGAATTTCATTTTATTTCGCCCTTCTATCTTACTTTTGGTTTACTTCTTAGAATTAAAGTTCTCTATCGTTTTCGCATGTCTGTTTGTTTTATTAGCTGCTTTCTTGGCAATTTTGTTCATTTCAGCAGTTTTTTTGCTGATCTCTTTCGTTATTTCTCTCTTTCTCGTTTTGAGAAGTTGTCGTACTTTTCAAAGGCTGAAAAATTTTTCAGTTGAAGTTTGCCATCGTGAGCATGAATGAAAGCGTAGTATTGTAGTGTATCAGGAATCGTTACTGCTTGGTCAAATCGTCTTCTCAGAATCTCGGTAGCTAAAGCGTGACCTTCTTTGCTGCTTACGAAAATTACGATTTCTTTGCAGTTACTAAAATACAGGCTGTATACTATTTAAAACAGTCAATACCAGATCCGTCCCAACGCAGTTCTGAGAAGTAAACCGGAGCTAAGACAGAAAGAAGTAAAAAAATAAAATCCATCAATCTCATATTCAAATTAATCACCTAAATAGGCAAAAACATCACTTCCAGACAAATTAAATAGATTAAATTTTCAAAGCGTATTTCCCAATTAATATTACACTAACTGTAATGCAAACATTGTAACTTATAACTTAATAATGACAGTCTCAACCTTATAAATGCAGAGAGCAGTTACACTAACAGCGTATAATATGGTATTATCTAATGCAAGAAATTAGCATGCGGGTATTCTATGAGGTTCCCCAGCGTGAAGACGCTAGCGAACGATCGCGCGGTCTCAGCTCCAGTGGAGCACCCGGTTACTCGTCGTTCAATCATCATTAGAGAACAAAAAAAAAACGCCTTCCTAGATTTCTGCTATTTCACAGGAAAAATTCTTAGCTTTCTAACTATACTATTTTCAAGAATATCAAATGTGTCCAAATTTGAGAAAAAGTCAAATTCATTTTTGATTTTTGAAAATGGAGGTCAAATTTTCATTCTTCTCGAAAAATTTTATGAATAATAGAAATATCGTGAAAAAGTCTGTCGGAAAAATATCAAAGAAAATTTCATTTTTTTGCAAAAGGAAAAAAGTTATATACGTTT
>JAUMHM010000050.1:20491793-20518293 GCA_032362435.1 Melikaiella ostensackeni | reverse complement strand
TCCGTTTCGAATCCGGGAAAATCCTTTTGGTATACTATTCCTAGATCCCTTATCTTTGAATAAATGAAAAAAAAAATAAATCGATTTTCTGAAACCGTTCCATGAGAACACCCCCTTAAGGCCATATGATACTAACCTCAAATTAACTTTTCCGACAATTTTTTTGCTCGCCATCCTCCTGTCTACGCGAAATGAGATATCGAGTTGAAACCTTGGGTAATTGAATAAAAGGCACTAAGGAAGGTTTATCAACTGCTAAATGTTCATAATTACCAAAAAAGTGTTAAAAAATATGCTGTGTGTGATAAGCATTGAATAGATTGTGCTAAAAATATAGCAAAAATAAAGTATACTGTACTAAAAATAGAGTATTCATAAAAAATACTTCGCGAAAAATTTAGCATTCATAAAAGATACTGCGCTAAGTATATAGCATAAATAAAAAATATTGTGCATAGAAGAATTAAGTATATTGTGCTACGAATATGGAAAAAATAAAACATGATGTGATAAAAGTATAGCAGAAATAAACAAAATACTGTGCTGAAAATATAGCATAAATAAAATATATTGTACATAGCAAAAATAAATACTGTGCTGAAAACTACAGTCGGCGTTTTTACGATATTTTTTACGCTCACTCCGAAAGGAATTTGGCTGAACTGTATAATAATAAAAAAATTGTTACAGTTTCTTCGGTCATGGATGTGGCCCATCAGTTGGAACGGTCACTCTAATCAACGCATGAGGCAAGGTCAACCGAATGAGGTGGGAAAAGTCCTACATGGGCATAGCCACCCGGAAGGCGATAGGCGGCACAGGTAGTTCCTGGAAGTCACCACCAGAAAGCGCAGGATCCTCTCTCCCGCTATGAATCGCAACTGGAGAGAGTTTAAGTAGTCAGGCGCGAAGCGTAATAGGGCAAGAGGTGGCCACCGACACTCCTGACCAGGAAGCAACTGAAGTCCACGATACGGATCGTCTCTTCGAGTGTCTATCTGGCCTCACGCTCTGGAAGAATAAAGGTTCGTTTTTCAGAATCTGGGTACGCTGTAACAGATTTCAGATATTCGATTCTCTCTGGGTACGCTGTCCAGGCTCCAGAGGATCCTTTTAATATCTCTTAGGCACTCTGTCCAGGCTCTAAGACTTTGTATGTTCTCATTTTTCTGGGTGCGCTGTTACAGGTTCCAGGCATTTTGTACTGGTCTATTTTTCTGGGCTCACAAGCTGTCGCAAGGATATATATATTTTTAGGTTGGTATTTTTCTGGGTATGCTGACATAGGCTCCAGACTGCTGTTAACAGTGTTTAACTGATTTATTTTCCCGAGAAAGTGTAATAACTGCGAAAACTGTAGAATTTTCTAAAAAATTGTATTACTAGTAAATAACTATGCTCTCTGAAATGTCATAAGACTGAACTAGTCATAAGACTTGAACATCGTAATTCATGCCAACGCATCGTTGTAAGTTACAGTCTGAATAAATGACTGTTCACTTGTTAAAGAACTGTGTATGTAATTCAATTTATCTTCTCCTTCCTGGGTCCAAAATAGTTTTGCCGGGATTGAATATTAAGGCAAAATAAAATATCAAATCACGAACTCTTTCACAGTAACAGCTTGATTGTACTCCTATCGTGTATTTTTATATTATCTTTTTATAATAGTATATTTTATTGCTATACACACAGGACTTTTTATTTGTGCTATATTTTTATCACAGTATATTTTATATTTGCTATACTTGTAACACAATATATTTCATTTTTGCTATACACAATATTTTTTATTTATGCCATATTTTTAGCAAAGTATTTTTTATTTTTACTATATTCTTAGAGCAGTATTCTTTATTCGTGCTATATTTTCAGCCCAGTATTTTTTATTTTTCCTACACAAAGAAATATATTTTTTGCTAAAAATATAGCATCCCAGGTGAAATTTTCTGTACAGGAACCTCGGAGGATCCTGCACACATTCCTGTACAGGTTCGCGTACTCGAACCTGTACAGGTAATCCTAAAGATTCCTGTGCAGGAATTTGGCAAGGGAAACTGTACATGGTCCTGCAAAGGAACCTTTGGAAAGATCCTGTACAGGTTCTTTTGCCAAGTAAATTGAGCACAAGCTCCTGTACAGAAACACGTACAGAGTCCTTGATTGAGAGCTATCATGAAAACTTATGTCGCGTTTTAGAACAGTATATTTTATTGTTATGTACAGTAGATTTTATTTTTGCTATATTTTTAGCACAGTATTTCTTATTTTTTCTATATTTTTAGCACAATCTATTTGATTTTTACCATACACAGCATATTTTTGAACTTTTTTTGGTAATTATAAACATCTAACAGTTGATTAACCTTCCTTTATGTCTTTTATTTAATTACCCTGAGTTATTCTGAGTTAACCCTGAGTAATTCTGGGGTTAGTATCACATGGCTTTAAAAGGGAATAAAAATAAAAACTAGGTGAGACTATTACTATTATCATTAAAAAGAAAGAGAAAAACTTTCCAAGTTTTCATTTGTAACGAGATTTATAATTATAACCTTCATTTTTAAGAAACATTTTCGAATTTCTCATGGAAACCCGCAAGTATTTTCAGATACCTTGAGGAAATCCATGAATCAGTTAGTTGATACTCGCGGGCTTCCTCCAGGATTTTTTTAGTGGGGATCTCGGCAAAGTATTTAGTACCCACTGTTCTGTGAAAACGCAACGTTTTGCTTTGACAGTTGGCGCGGCGCCAGCCATCTTGAAAACCTCCGCGCAAAGTAACCAACAGTTGGCTGCCTGCACTGCGAGCTCCGTGCAACCGAGAAACTCGGAGAGTGCACGGCGATACAGTGCCCATGTAGATATAGAGTGGGATAGAGTGTCAGGCGGCTCGAAGTTCGGACAGTCCATACGTTTAAGTACGCTTATACCAAGTCGATTCTAAGCGCACGAACCTGGGAAGGGGGAGCAGGAATTAGAGAAAAATATAAAGTACTCGATGGTACATAATAATAGATTGCACGTATTGTGTATATGGCATCTTTCTCTAAATACCACTTTTTATAGGTAACGAGGGTATCATTTTTTTTGCCTAGATGTATGTAAAACCTTTTGGCAACCTTATATTTTGATAAGTACCAGGTTAACATTTTAATTAGTTGTAAAAATAAAGTAACCTGAATGTATGTAAAACCGTTTGGCAACACTTTTTTAAGGCCTAAAAGGAAAGGACGAGTTCATTAACCAGCCATTTTTAACCAACAGTTCTGGTTTTTACTATCGAAAATGCTTTTAGACAAATTAAAAATTCAATTTCCCGGCCAACATGTGCGAGGTACGAGAAAATGTTGCAAGGGAAAATTGCTCATCTTGAAAAGATCTATAAAATTTCCTTCTAAATATTTTTTGATAGGATGCATGATTTTTGTTTTAATCGTGAAAAATTATATTGAAAATAAAAAAATCCATTTTTCAGTCAAACTATGCGAGATACGAAAAAAATGTCAAGAGGAAAAATTGAGAATCTCAAAAAGATCTACAAATTTTCCCAATGCTATTCTTTCAAATTTTAATTATATTTAATTATCTTTTAATTATATTGAAGATGAAAAATTCAATTTTTCGGTCAAACTATGCGAGATACGAAAAAAAGGTTCGAGGCGCAAATCATGGCTTTCAAGAAGACTTACGAAATCGTATTTGACCTTTTCCTGATACAAATCACGGTTTTTTTAAACATTGAAAATTCTATTGAAAAATCGAAAATTTAATTCTTCAGCCAAGTAATGTGTGATACAAAAAAAGTTTGAGAAGAAAATTGCTTAAAAAAGGGCTTTTAAACTGGCCTACAAAATCACTTTCAACCAGTTTTTGATAGAACTCGCCGCTTTTCTATTAAGGGACCGTTTTTGTGATTATATAATTTAGCAGAGGATTACATGAATACATATAAAAAATCGAGCGCGGGTATTGTAATGAGAATGTGTTCGTTAACGCCGATAGAGCTTTAAGTACATTAATTTTCGTTTCAATCTAAAATCAAAAAAATTCAACATTCTCTTTAAAAGTAGAGGTTTCGACAGTTTTCTAGTATTTGCAAGTAATCTTTCGTATAAGTTTTACACTGTGAACTAAGCCGAGCACGAAGTGCGAGGACTGAAAGTATCCAAGCGCGTAGCGGGAGGTAAATACATTACCGAACGCGAAGCGCTAGATTGGACCGACGCGCGCCCTAGGCGCGCTCAAACTTGCGAGCGAAGCGCGCTATGAGAATGTGCCCACACAGCAGGCAGATTTATATTCTTTTCATTTCAAATAAAGCTTAGGATTCTCACTTTCGAAGCCTTGAAGGACAAAATGTCATTTTTCTTTTTGTTTTCAAGAAATTAAATTTCGCCCATTCTGTTGCGCGCAATCGTGCTGTCTGGGGTGTGCAAGAGAGCAGCCATATTCCATAGGTGAAAGGCGTTCCTTTTTCCACGGATGCTTCAATAATGCGGTATTTCAATTAAAGAACAGTAGAACGCCAAAACGGAACATCAGAAAAACAATTAACCCACGCTCTTCAACAATGATACGATAACATTCAAAACATATTCCATTTCATTTAAGGGGCATCTTCGTTAATTGTTTAAAATATATCGCACTAAATTGATCCAAATATCAAAATTGTTAAGAAGCTTTTACACTGGCATTCGGGTCTATAAGTTTATAATATTTATACGATTGGATAAGTATTCCAAATGTGTGCTTATGACATATACTCGTATAATCATTTTAATGTATCAGTGCATATACAATATATGTTGTATATGTAGCTGTTTGATCAAATAACAAAGATAACATATATTCAGTTATATACCAAGCAATTTTTTATAAAATAGGTTTACTGTTAACCAATTAAGTTCTTAGCTGGCACTGAAGAGGGCCCCTATCTGCGTCTAAAACGTCTGCCGTACACTACTCTAAACACATATTCAATCGTATAATATTATAACCTTATAGACCCTAATGCCAATCTGAAAGCTTCTTGAAAATATTTAATTATGTTTGTTGAAATTAATCACAGTTGACATCTGCCTTCATTAATTTTGAAGCTAGAATCACAGAAAGTTTTAATGGTGACCACTGGATACATCTTTAAAAGCTTTAACGAATTGTGTATTTATTGTAAATTTTTTTCACTAAAAATAATAAATATCTTGTTAATTTGCCGGTTTCTCAATCCAGTAGTCAAGATATAAACGAAAGGAAAAGCAAAAAAAATGACTGAGAAACTTAAAGGAATTATTTTGTAAAAATAAAGTATTCGTCATAGGAAGAAATCAAGAAACAGCGGACAATAATTAGCAAGTGCTTGAGTAACAAAATAAAAAAGTAAGTAGTGGACCCATCGGTCAAACTCCGTATAGTAGCTTCTGTTCGACCGGTAGCATAATCACCATGGAGTTGCATAGCATATTATTAGCAGCATCCCCGTCTGGCCAACCTGCCTCTGGGCTACTGTACCACCCGACCACCACGTAACCACAAACGTACGAGGATACGTGGGCTAGTGCACGGTGTGGGCAGCAATAGCCACGTACAGCACACACTCTCATCTATGCTCTCCATGTATGTGAGCCTGTAGTATACGACGCAGCAGCTCTGGCAACATCGGAGATAGAGCCGAGGCAGAGAGGCTTATTGTTGATCGCTAATTATCCTACTCGGCAATTACATACAATTATCTGACACGCACGCATAGTGGCACTCCCGCGTACCCGTCGCGTTATTCGCAAAGCGGCCATGTATACGTGTTTCCTTGCGCACAAGTAAATACTTGTGTATGTTTTCTACACATGTGTGTGAAGCTGTGTATCGATGAGAGGGGGTAGCAAGGCGAAACCGGTGTACCCGACAGCGTGACGCCAACTCGGTGCAGCTCTTTCGATCTCTCTTGCTCCCTTCTTTTATCATTCTCTCTCTCTTTTTTCTCTGTTTTTCTCTTCAGGATCCTATGCCCCATGTGCCTACGGCGCATGGAGCATGGGTCCATCATGTAGTATTCCCTATCACTTCCCAATCTCGACTCTTTATCTCTTTACCGTATACAAGGCTCCAGGAAACCCTGAAAATCGAGAGAGGTTCAAAAAGTCGTGGCATGATCGTAGTCAGCGTCTCTCGTGTCATTGTCATTGTGAGTGTCATTGGCTCGATGATGAGGTACCCACCACTGCTACTAACGGTACACTCGCGCATACAATTGCGATAGCTTCACCAATGTAATCCGACGCAACGCGTAGGTACGCTGTGCCGCTGTATAGTATACTATACAAAGCGTACACACTACGATACTATATGACGACTACACGCCTAACCTTCTCTTCTTAATACATCCGAGAAAGTAAGCAACTTCTGCAAATCTGCACTTGCAATATGACCGCGGAAATTTTTTTTCATGGCAGGACATGTTTCGTTCATTTCATTGCAAATAGATTAAACTGCCACGTGTTTTGAGCAAACTTCAAGTTAAAGTAGATCATAGCCTTAATCGTTTGAAAGAAGTAGGATAACTGTGTAATAATCGGCTTGATTTGTGCTGGGAGGTGTGTTGCGGCTTGGATACTGATGCTTCAATAGCGTAGGTATGAGGTTCAGTTACTTTTGTGTTAAGCACTGTTTAATGAAATACTTTGAAGAAAAACGGAAAAGAACTTTTATTCTGGCAAAGAGGTACTTTTTACTTCCCATGGAAATCTGTTTCAATCCAACCAATCTCCAAAACATAAAAGTCGTCTTGTTCTGTAGAATATAGACCAATATCCGTTTCAATTGCTTTAAGCCATTATATAAAATTGTCTCTTTAGTCGTTTCAACTATATTTTTAATATAACTATTTTTATTTTTTTATGTATTTATTATAATTATATATATATATATATATATATATATATATGTATGTATTTTCAGTTTCCATATAACAACTATAGTAGTTATAGTTTCAGTTAATTCTTCTGAAGGTTATGAATATTTTTAAAAATATTATCTTCTTCGAACGGGTTTTTTGAGAGGTATTACCTGCTGATGTAAGACGCTTGCAGCTATACGCCAAGATAAAACAAGTTATACCTGATTAAGGAGTAATAACACTACGCGATGGTTGCTCGGTCCTGTCGTCTTAAACTTCATGTAGATTCTTCGCTAAATGTTCGTTGATATATAGTTCAAAAAGCGTTTATAATCAAGGGAGAAGTGTAGGCTTGCCACTGTCAACTATGGAGTTATTTATGTTGAACGTCGGATTTTATCTATATACTGAAAATTAGATGCGCAACTATTTATAAATATTTGTGACACAAATTAATAGCATTACATAAGATTAGCAAATTATGCTTGCCAAGAGCTTGACCACCCGACTTTCTAGCGTACACCAGATTTTCAGATTTCAAAAATTTTAAACGATTTGAAGAGGTTTTGAAGGATTTTGAATATATTAAGGTATTCATAAAGATTCTAAAGAATTTCAGATTATTTCACGAAATTTTAAGGGATTTCACGCAAGTTCATGGGGGGCGTGTATATTAAACTGTACTGAGGATCTCAAAAGAAGGCTTAACGCCCTGATCCTGGCTATGGCATATTGCATATTTCTGGCGAGTTTCGAATGGAAAAATTTCTATCCATTTGAATCCGAACTAATCTGAGGTCGAACTAAGGAATCCTATCCGTCTGAATGTTACTAATTCGAGTTTAGCGGAGAGGCTTAAAAAAGTTACCTAAACATACCAGTAAATGACAAATGAATTACCATGAATCACAGAAAAATTTCCATAAATCTTTGGTCATTTATTGTTTACTTTAGGTAACATTCAGTAACTTTATTAAGCCGGCCTACTTTAAGCTAACTTACTTTACATTCGCTTACTTTAGTTACGTCGCAGAGTGTATCTAGTAGACCACATGGACTGAGAAAGATTGAAAGACTTTTTCAGTTTGGTGTCAAATTCATTCGGAGGGCGTATGGATTGAAAAGGATTAAGAGGTAGGTTCGGATTGGTTCCGAATCGAAGTTGGTCTTGACGCACGGATTGAGATGGATTAAAAGGTCAGCCGGATCAGCCTCGGATTTATTTGGGTTGGACGCACGGATTGGGAAGGACTAAACACTGCTTCGGTTTGGTTCGAATTGGTTCGATTTGAATCAGATATAGATTTTGGAATTATTCGGAACAGTTCTGATTGGTAAGGAATGGATTTCTATCCGAAACTTTCACCAGGGTTGCGTTTGTACATAAATTAGCAGAATTTACACACACCAACTGATAAACATGTTCCCTATCTATGTATTTTAAAATTTAGGTCAATAACCCAGAAAAAACCGACATGTGATTTTGTTTGTGGGTAATTTTCAAGAATGTATAGTTGATATTTTTCGCATCGAAGTAAAAGAAGATACAATAAGCTGACCTGGTGACCATACCCAATATAGCGTAATGGTAATTTATGTTGTAGGCAGGTTATACTCCGAAATCGGTGTGTAGATTTCACTGTTTTTTTTCCTGTGAATATTATACAATTATTTCATTTGTGTATTAAAACTTCTTACTCCCATGAGATTAAAAATTTGTATAGCTTCAAATATGCGCATAAGCTAACATCCTTCCGCGTAAAATCCTGGTTTAAGACTGTCCTTTTGCACGAAGAACCCGATCAGGTTCAAGGTTATGTCGTGATCGTGGTAGCGGGCATTACTGGCGACTTGATATGCAACTCTGCAGGTCTCTGAACGAAAGGATAAATTCAGTTGAAACGTATACGTACATTAGAGTGTTCAGAGAGGTTATGAATATAAAAAGGATGATTTTTCCTTTTTGAGTCGAGTAGACAGCAGATATTGTTTAAAGAAAGAAGTAGCTACAACGCATTACGGTACTGAAGATTACTACCCAATACCCAGCTGCCCAGAGCCTCGTGAGCCCTGGCGCCACCCAGCTAATTACTGCTCGGTTCTGTAACCTAAGCTTGCGTTATATATCAGCTTACTCGCATTTGCCATAACCGAAGGGCATAAGGCGATGCTCCCATTGTTCCGCAACGCGGAAACCTCGTTACCGTGTTCAACTGTCCGGGGATCGTGTTCGCAGGTAATTCAAATTCTGGAATATTTGCGAGTTCGGATCTCATTTCTAGAAGAAACTTGGCTCAAAGTTACAAATGATGTTGTAGAAATACAAAGTTAAATGCTGGTTGAGAGGTATTGATATTGTTTCCTCTCCTGTGCCAATAAGCCGAAATCTGAATAACGGATGCTTGCATCAATTGTTATTATTAATTTATACTACAATTTTATCTACAACTAATGTTTTGGAATTTTGATAAAGAAAATTTCAAGAAGTAGAATTATTTTGAAAAATCAAAGACATATTTTAATAGCTATCATCTTCGAGAATACAAATATGAATATATTGAAATTTCTGTCGCATAATTTACATAACTGCATTATTACGTTATCTGAATGTTCAGAAGAACAAGAAAAATCAATCTTACCGCAATTTAGCGGTACCACCTTACCTGCCTTAATAATTTACAAATCCGCACGTGATATAGATATATATTTTAACCAGCTGACAATAAGTATCAATTTACCTACAGCTTAGTAAATAAACTCACTTTACAGGATTTACGTTTCGTATTTTTTATTTAAAATGCAGTTGCCAAAAGATCAGTAGAGTACAAATAATAATGTTTACATCAACTTGAAAAAAGTGCACATCATTTATGAGATCGACGATAACGACTTGGTGAGCCAACAAATTTTGAAGAGGCTTTTCGCCCTTCTTTATTTCTTTCCTGTCGTTGGTGACATTCGAATCGATCTACACTCTACACTTCGGGGGAGTTGGGTTCTCAAAAGATCGTGATTTTCGGCGCGATTTTATATTTCGTGGTCTGCCTTGGGTAATGATCCATGGCCAAGGACTCTGTTAAGTGTGGCTGAGGGGGTCCTCAGTCTTTTCCAAGCAAGTTCTTCAGTTTTGAATTTAAGACTGAAGTGGTGCACAATATCGTCGTCTTGGGGTCAATGACACCCCCACCCGCACAATGCCCCTTTTTTCGTCAAACGTATTCTTTCTTCAACCAAATCTGAAGAAATTGGTGAGAAGAGATGATTAAATGGTTTGTGCGCCACAATGCAGTGGCATATGTACATTATACATTTTATACACTGTACAGGTTGGTTGTCTCCAGTGAGAGTACGCAATATATAGTACTGGACCATGATTGACGACATGGTTGTCTCTCCCTTTTGCACTCCCCTCTGTCTCACTTTTTATCCCTCCTTGATATCTCTCTAATTTTCTCCCACTCTCGTTCCCTGTTTATCTACCTCCGTCTCCCTATCAGTTATCCCTCGCTCTCCGCCACTTCAAGAGGTAGTAATCCTCCACGGACTGAACATCGCACCAGAGGCAGACAATTCTCGGGTCCCTATCCGCTATGCATCATTTCGATCCACGAGTATATTCCGCTCTCTTCCCATCTTTCAATTCTTTTCCCGTTATACCAGCTTCCCTGATCCCTGCCACCTTTTTTTATCAAATTCTTCCCCCTGAATCAAAGACACGATTATTCAGAATCGATTCTCCAATTAGGAAGATCGTTCTTTTCAGGATAACAGGCAACAGCGGATGCCTTCTTTGTCGTACAATGGAAAAACATGTAAGTGTTGTCTGGGTCGAACGGAGATATGCAAGGAAAACTGTTTGAATGAATTATGCACGGCATTGCAAGTACTCTTTGCGTAAAACGCATGCGCTATTTCTAACCATAAGAATGAAAAATACATTATTTAAACAATTCCTATTAGAAAATGGACTTGCGATTTTCATTCGAGGAAAATGCCAGCTAAGAAATAAGCAGTCATTTGCGGACTTTTTTTACGTGAAGTTGTCGAGCACCGGTACGCGATATAAGAAAAGAACGCACACAAGTTTGCAGTTTCTCCAAACCATTCCGAAAGATCGTCATTACTTCTCTGAATTTATTCCAAGTTTCGTTTTTAAGTTCATTCCATTAGAAATTTGCGTTCGACTTGAGCGATTTGCAACTTGACACTGGTAAAACTGTTTGCAATTTTAACATAATTTATGATTTGTTTATTAAATCTGAAAACTTCAGTATGCATGAAATCGCTATTAATAGACTGTATATTAAATTTCATACACATGTATGTTGATCATTTGTTAGAAAATTCAGATAATTCCACAGTATACAAACTAAAAATAATTCTGGCAGTAATTTCCGATTCTAATAATTAAAATATGATATTTTCTTCAATTTGAACGTAAATTAAACTGTTTTTCAAGAGCAAAAGTTTATTTAACCGAATAATTAAGAAACCTAGCCTACAAACAGATGTTCTCACGATAAAAATCTATGGTATAACATTTAGAAATTTAATTTTTGAAAACATTCCAACCGAACGTTGCACTCAAGTTATAAATAGCAATTCAGTCGACGAATCTTAAAGTAATTACTAGTGTATACTTCGGATTGGTGCTAGAGCTACTTTGCAACATAAAAACTTACATAGGTTGTGTCCTATTCTTCCAGGTCTCAATTCAAGCAGTTGCCGAAGCAACTTCATGTAGGTAATATTTATTTATTTGAAAACTTAATTTAAGTCCTTTTCGGATAATAAATACTGCGTTTTAATTTTAGATTAATATCTGACTTAAAATAAGCTAAGCTTTTTTCTGCGTTTTGATGCAACAGTTACTCTTCCGAAAAATTCAGGAAACTACATAGGGGGCGATCACGTAACTTTCACACATCCCACTTTTCCCTTTTCACTTTTCACCTAAGATTTTTCGAAAATTATCGCCACATGTCACCATCAAATTTTGAAACGTCACTTATTACGAAAAATCATAAGTTTAAGGGTTCGCAGTGTGTTTACATTCGATATCTGCGTGAGTGACTTAGAATTCGTTCTCGCGGATCTTCCAAAGGATTCGGGTTTGCGAATAACTTCTTTCTCACTGAGGGTTAGTAAATAAATGTAATTAACATCGAAGCTCAATTACGATGTATATCATATTAAATTTGAATGCACTCAAATTAAATCATTTTACATAAATGTTGTCGTTCAATTTAAAAAACAGTATGAAAATTTGGTTAATTTTACTTGGAGTATATCCTTAATTACATCAATTATTTAACACATACGTGTATTAAACTCAAGACCAATGTGTTTAAAGTCATTTGCTTACACTATCTGATTTTCAGAAGAGTGAATGTGCTTAAATGTCTTTTCAAAAAAATATCTGTAAGATAGATAAATTAAATATATATTATATATAATAAAAATGCCATAGATATATAAAATCTAAAAAAAAAGGATTCATAATTTTATAATAGCTTATATAATCCGGCGCGATCAAATGCGACTTGTTGGAGTCCTTTGATCCGTAAATGAGACCAAAAAAATATCATGGTAAATATTGTTCAGTTATGATGCTTTAAATGATTTTCTTAAACATCTTGCTTGTATAACCTGAAAATAGAAAATGTAGAATGAAAAATTTATATCATCTTTTATACTACTGAAATAATTTCTCAAATTGTATAAAACGTAGGGCTGCAAAATTTCTTGTTTTCGCCGAAAAGTCTATATTTAAAAATACCACTTATGGGAGAATCAAGGGATAAAATAGAATGATTTTAAGAATCGTATACAAGTCATATGATGGTTATACTGTACTTACTGCAAGGAGCAAACGATTCTCGGAAGCATATAATTTAATAAAAATAAAGTTATACGAAATATTCTGATAATTAGTACGCATTCAAGATATTAAATATTGCAAACACGTGGCCTTCCATACCTTTGACTTCACTGAAATTTCGTATTTAATAGTAAATTCAATTAATATAAAAATGCTGTAAATTTAAAAAATGCTAAAAATTTTGACGAGTTTTTACAGACTTCTAGTACTTTACGAAAAAATTTGTTTTTCCTTCTAACTACAGAATGTTATTCTTATTCGTTTACACTAAATGTCTTATTCACAAACTTCTATAATGCATTTACTCATTCACAAGTCCTTGGTGAAAAAGATGTTATCCACAAAGTCGAAACCTTTGGAAAATCCCCGAAAACGAATTCCAAGTCACTTGCGTGGATATCGGATGTAAACACACTGCGAACCCTCTTCCTCAAGATTTTTCGTAATGAGCGACGTTTCAAAATTTAATGTTGACATGTGGCGAAAATTATCGAAAAATTTCAGGTAAAAAGTGAAAAGTGGGAAGGGGAAAGTGGGATGTGAAAAAGTTACGTGATCGCCCTCCTGTAATTTCCTGAAGTCTCCTGAAGTATAACTTGCATGAGAACACTGATAAAAGCTTAGCCTATTTTGAGTCAGATATTAATCTAAAATTGGAAGGACCCAAGCGTAAGTCGACTCTTGACTTTACAAGTAAAATTAACCCCTCAGTAATTTATTATATTTGATTGGACAAAATTTGGTGCCACAAAAAATGTCCAATTTCAAAAATTAAGTTCAGGGCTATTTTAAATGTCTTCATGTAACTTTACGCATGACAAACTTTTTTAAAGTGTTAGAAGCTACAAATCCTACGGACGTCATACTTCGATTACTTTTGAGAAAGCTACCCTATTTTGAAAGTTTTACTCAATTTTCTCCTCTCAAATAACCTGAGGAATTTGTACTCGATATTGGAATCTCTTAATATTATCCGATTAAGTCAAAAATTGGCAGATATCAGTTTTTCGGTTATCTCGTGAAATTATCAAACAGGAGCGCAAAATTAAAAAAAATATACTCTTAAAACTAAGGATCACCGTAATCATTGAATTCGTCCATTTCTAAATTTCTAAAATTGCTCACCTATAGTTTTTAAGCGTCTTAACCAACATTTTTGAGGCCATATTAGTTTTCACCGCAATAATTATTTTAAGAGACACACAATTCCCAAAATAAACAAATCATCTAGAATCTTTTACTTGCTAAAATCAATATTAGCTCAAAACTGAAGCATATTATGAAACAGAATCAATTTTATTAGATTATTCGCTTCTTCTAAATGGAATAACTTAATTTGTTGTTTAATCTATTGAATTTAAATTTGAATCCAGTTTGTTTATGAATTGTTTAGTAATAGTTTATGAATAAATGTTTGGGTGTACATCAAAGTACTTTATGTTCACAAAGTGACCCTTTTCCTTGTGAAGAGTTACAAATTATATTTTCTGTTCCTTATACATGATTTTTTTTGCAACATATGCATGAAAATAGCGATATTCCGTGCCTTTAAGTATGCGTAAGGTGCCAGATTTCTCTACTGTGAAATTAGCATGCGGGAATATGGTATTCCCGCACAGTTTTGTGTGTGGGAATATTCCGGCACTGGAAACATTGAAGAGTGCTTGCCTTGAGTTAATTCGGAAATCAATATTCACACGGCATGTGGCGCTATCACGCGACGTAGACGGACAACATGGCTGACCCATGACGCGCTACTTTGCCAAAAATTTGAGCTGCAACTGAAGGAGCTACCGAAAAGCTGCTTCTGGTGCATTTGGTCAAGACTGTACAAATGTCATTTGTTTGATACATAATCATCAAGGCTTTGCTGCATAATGTTCGACAGTTCACCCTGCAGGAACTCGTCTGTGGAGAATGAAATCGCAAGCGTGAAGGCAATTTCTTAGTTTGGACGAACTTGAGGTGAAGGTAGAAACGTGCTCCGGGTCAACCAACTCAAACGTATAGTCGACTTGCCCCTCTTTCTTGGTTGTTGGTTGCATGTCGTGTACTCTCCCTCCAGTTCGTCTCCAATATCGTGGACTCGTGCCATCGAGGTGCTCAAGCTAAAACTGCTTCGCTTCACTTGTAGTCTTATAAGATTCAATCTGAACCTGGATTTGCCTAAACTTAACGCTTGACGGCTGTGGAATTGAGATGCAATTTTCTAGTTTGATATACTTTTCCAAGTTGTTCTTATCGAACTGCATTCTTATTGGAAAGCGTATTCCACAAAGCTTCCGGTAGGAACTGGGGATAGCAAATCTGAATAATATTCCACATTTTGTTCCTAAATGAAATATTAGAATACCATATGTGAACTCAAAAGTTACGCGCACATGGAATTCCACTTTAAATTATTTTCTTGCAAAATAGCATATATAACATAATAGCACATTTAGAAATTAGTTTGTGTGGAAATCTGATAAGTACTTTAACTGGATCAGACTAAATCTTTTAGATTATGGATCATCCATATATTATGTCACGCTTTTTTTGACCATTTTTGGACCCTTCCTACCCCTCGTAACGCTAGCAAGCCCCCCCTACCCCTCTGTTAAGATACATTCATTTTATATTTTTATCCTAAATTGTGACGTTTTAAAAAGTGTTACGTAACGTTCCTAGAGAATCTCTCCCATCCACTGTAATATATGAACGGCCCCTTGCTAGTTTACACAAAGCCCGATCTGGGCCATATCTGAAATTAAGCTCCCACGAATTTTTTCTGCATGGGTAATTGCTTTTACAAATTATTAGTAAAACATGTCTTATTCACAGTAACATAATTACTTATTCACTTTATTGAAGACGAATTTAAGGTATACTGATGGTAGGGTGCTCCTCTGTCTCAGCATGCCCCAAAAAATCTGCGTGAGCTACGATCTTCATATTATTTTGCATATATAATATTTTGAAGTCCATGCGTTCTTTTCACATAAAACAAAGAGACCTCTGACAAAAATCTGCTTCCAATAAGAAATTGAAATAGAGCCAAAGAAAAGTCCCATTGCAATAGTTATTAACAACTCCCTAGCAACGGCAATATTGGTGCCATGGCACTGCCTCATTACCACTCATCCTTACCAATTTAAATCTAAAGAATATGTATCGCTGTTTGTGAGGAGTTTTGTCGGTGTACAATGATTACTAAAAATTCAACTAAATTTTCGACTGTAGAGAATTCTGGCTACACGAGCCACGAGCTTTTATTAGGTATCGTTATGTACCACTTAATTCTAGTAAACTGTTACAAGTTCGTTGTCATTGATTGTCACCTATACGACTATATGTGGGATCCACCTATCGATGCTACATTAATTGCTGATATCAATAGTTCTCCCATTCAATTAACCCCAAGATAATTAGTTACATCCTTCACTTAGTATATATATGACCTCACTTACTTTTAAAGTATGTGGTGCTTTTTGAACCAAGCACTTGCGTGCACCAGGTGATACAGTGATCACGCTGTTGTGCTTCGCTTTAGTTGCCAGTATACTTTTAACGGATGACATCTGGCGTATTATAATTAATCATAATCATATGTATGACTTAACTTTACGGCGAAGAATGTACTATATGTGCTTGTGTATTATTACTATATATCATTTAGTTTATTTATCCTCATTTATCAAGAATAATTATCAATCAAAGAGAAAAATTACTCCATTACAATCAGTGATGGGAAGTGACTGATTTCTCTTAACTAGTTACTTTTTTTGGTAACGATAGTGGTATAACGAAGTTGCTTTTGTGAATAAGCAACGAACTGGTAAGTTATTACATTTTTTTTCAGTGACATTAACTACAGAAAGAGTTAACTTTTTTTACTTGCGAAATGTACTTAACGAGTCTCTTTTACAACAATCAATTCATTCGATTGCTTTTGCAACTATTTTTTCATTTTCACTATTCAAATTGTGGCAGCTCGCTTTCAAAAAATTCTTTAGTACGGCAGGAATTGTATCGAACTCAAGAAGGGGCAGGTTGAACGATGAAGCCTTCGAACATATATTGCTATTAAGAATAAACAATGAATACTGATAAAAGTAAGCGTTAATTATTTCCTTTAATGACAACAGTGAGCAATTTGGTATTTTTCCAGAAGTTGGAGTCGGATGTAGGTACTCGTAAATCTAAAGAAATACTTTTGAAAGAGAGAAATTGATTCCAGAACCATAAAGATTTATAGCCCAATATGGGTAAATTCAAATTTTTCTCTTACCCTGAAATTCAAAATTTTCGAAAACATATCCTTGTCTTAGAAATATTATGTCGGTCTAGACTAGCCTACGACTTTTAATAAAAAGTATAACAACTGTCAATCGACAGATAAAAATGAAGTTGCGTGAAAATTAAATTTGGACATATATACCCAAAATACAAAAGTAACTGAAAAAGTAACGACAGTTACTTTTTTTTACAAAAGTAGCTAAGAAAAAGTTACATTTGAAATGTGTAACGATAACGATAACTGCTAACTTTTTTCGCGATGTATTACTAACGATAAATAGTTCCTTTTAAAAAGTAACTTACTCATCACTGATTATAATCTTAAAACGAATCATTTTATTTGTAATACCTCCGAGTTGCATTAAAATGTAATTAACGATCGATTAAGCCCGAGTTTTCACAATAAATTTGCGAGAATAACGTATTATAATTTTAAATTATATTTTCATCAATTTCAGAGATGTCGACTTGTCCAAGCAACAAGGTTCTATCTCAATGATAAAATATGAAAGCTTGCAAATTGCTAGGTAAATTGTAGTAAACTGCAAAAAACTTGAAACTTGGAGTCGAGTTCGAGTTTGAGAAAACTTGAACAGTTTTAAGCTACCCTCAATTTCGAGTTCTCGAAAGCTTCCGTTCACCCGAAAGTTCAAAACTTTAATGTTTTTGAAAAATTCAATGAATGATTGGATTTTTATGAAAGTCAGTACCATGGGGGGGAGATTCGGATTGCTAAACACAAGTCGTTCCCGAAAATCATTTTTCACCCACTAAAAAGACGCACCCTTTCCTCCTGGACAGAACTCCCCCCCCCCCACGGAATGCGCTTCCGCATTACTTTAGGGGGGTTTCATTTCCTCCACCCTAGGGAACGTCAACTATTTCGTTGCTTCCTTTCTTATTGTCTTCGAAGTCTTTGATCCTTGTCTACCTTCTTCTTTCATGGCAGTATTTCCAAAACCTTACCCCAGCGATCCTCGCTGAGTAGCATCCCATTGGAAAAATTGTCGGGCGTGATTTGGCCAGTTTTCTTTCTTTCCGCTCGTGCCTCAGCTCCTGACATCTCTAGCCTTCCACTTTTCCAATCTTGTAGAGATGGGCTCGAATGTACCAGTGCCCTGTTTAAAACTGCGTTAGGTAGAAGTCAACCTCTGGTGTCTCCTCTCTCTTTCTCTCTTGCCAGCGTTACATTGTGCGTGTTCTGGCTTGATGTTTCACTGTGGTCTTCTCAACATCCGGTTCTCTGCTGTTGATTTCATTCTTTTCCTCAGCTAGCAGTTCAATTGGGATCATTCCCCTAACGAAGAGGACTGCAGATTTCGAAACTATTCGGTAGGAACAGACCAGTGTCAACTATCCTCTGTATTGCACTCCAGCTGTCCGCTTCCTATATTTGTCCATCCTGAGGACATCCGCCTAAATTTTGGCTCCCAATAGCAGGATTTTCTTGGTAGATGCCATGAGCAGTCGTCATTTTTCCTGCTTCGGACCACCGATGTTTAGAGTGAGCCTGCTCATGGCCATTGTGACCGTAGCTGCTCTGTCTGACGCTTTTTTGATTTTCTCCCAATAGGTGAGCTTTGTGTCGAGTTTGATGCAGAGGTACTTTACCGCTGCCTTTGCCGTTATCGACTCTGTTCCTAGCCGCATCGGTCTTAAGGTGTCTATCATCCTGGTCGCCATGATTAGGATCTCCGTTTTGTGGACTGCTAGGCTAAGGCCATGTTTTTTCAACCAGCGACTCACTTTCCTCATTACCTTGTTAAATTTCAGTTGAGCTTGCTTCAAGTCACGAACCCCCATGATTACCGCGTTATCGTTCGCGTAACCCACCTGGAATGTGCCGTCTGGAATTTCTATGCGCAGAATGCCGTTGAAATAAAGCGTTCCACGGATGTGGTTCTAGAATAGAACAATGTGCAAGCTACTGCTGTGATCTTCTACGCTTGGGAGCCATCTTCGATATCATATAGCAGCGCCCTTTCCACAGGCAATGTCTCATAATACAGAGTAGGTACTATGGTACCTGCACATTTTTTTTGAAGTCCCGGGAAGACCTGTTCAATGATATCGCGAAACATTACACTTTTTCTTCGAACTGGGAACTGATTTATCGGAAAGACTCGTTCTGGAAAGGCTTTTCTCAGGAAGACCTGTCCAGTGGTGCTTCGAAGCATCGCATGTCTTTTTCAATTTGGGAATTGGTTTCTAGGAAGTCTTATCTGGTGTAACTTGCTCTAACATCCATAATAGTTACTTTTTTCTAAGTGACTTACCGAATACGAAGAGGTATTAACCAACAACACTATGTTGGGGTGACGACCTTTGTAATATTATAGTTTTTCTCATTCTTATAATAGCCCTTCGGTACTGCGTATCAAACTTCAGAATAATATAATTGTACTTACTTTTTCCAGTAAGTACTTTTTCCAATTTAAGCGTGAAGGAGACCCCTTCCAAAAAGGGTCAAGCTCCCGTAAGCCATAGGCGTCGACTGAATCTCTTTGAAAATGCGTAATGTCTCATGTGCACTGAAGAAGAGATTCAGTATACGCCTATGGCTTACGGGAGCTTGACCCTTTTTTTGGAAGGGATTTGGACAATGCTAAGAAAGGACGTTTTTTCAATACGAGTTTTCCAGTATTGAAACTCATTGAGATCGTAATTATTCCGACGCTTTTAATTCAGACATTAATAATTTTTATTGACCGTTCAACTTTTGAGATTGATCCGCTAAATCGAGAAGCTTCTTTTAAGCTAGAGTTCAACTTAAAATCTCTATCCAGAGCCGAGATAATTATTTTTTACATTTTCAACTCAGCTAATTGAAATAATAATTAAAGTGAAGTTGACCAAATTGCCATTTGTTAAGAACATGTTACAGAATACTCATGAATTTTTTCAAATTTCTAGTACCAATTTTTGAACGAGTGGAGGACTTCAAAGTCGACGTAGTGAAAGTTGAGGGTCATTTCTCCTGTTTTTTCACATATTTTCTGTCACAGAAAAGACAAAAAATTTTTGACGAATATCAAACTGACATTCTTTTACAATTATAATATTGAAAATGTTTTTGTCTTTGACTCAACATTCCGCGTTTGCGGCAGAATTTGAATTCGCCCGCTGTAATTTCTGAATAGGAACGTGGGATCTATGAATCCCTCAGACGTCTCCTTGATCATCAAAGTTCTTCGGTGCTCCCACGATATTGAGAAACACCAAGAAAATTGAACAAGAAAAAGAGGAGACAAAGGATTCAGCCAAAAAATAAATTAAACAATATCTTAGAACAAGTCGTAGAGCATCCTGTGATTCCCGAACTGCCAATTCAATATTAGCTCCATTAAATCGCCTTCGAAGAATCGTCTTTTTGTGAGTTGCAAAAACGGTAACGTCACACCTTCATCTGACCAAATACTTTCAACAAATGTTGTTGTTACATATTCGTTCTTGTAGGCGCTGGTTTTTACAGTTACGCAAGAGTAAACGTTGCGTAGTTAACGTAGCATGGTGCAACGAAACGGAATCACGGCCGATGTGGACGTTCGCATTGGAGTAAAACGTCACACAAGACCATTGCATCGCACAGCAACTGAGAACACTTATCGCGGTGCAACGACCAACGAAACAAGTTTTCAAAATGTACACAGCGCACGCGAAAATACTATAGAAAAATATTGTCCTGCTGTTGAATATTCTTATTCTGATTCATGGAAAGTATTGTTCCCTCAAATTCTTAAATTTAATTTTTGCCAAATTCTAACGGGCCGAGGCTAATGGTACGGAAATGTTCATACGAAGAACGAGTTACTCATCTTTGTACCAGTGATTGTGCATGAATTGAATAATTATATTCAATAAACATTCACATTATTAGAAAATACATGGAAAGTAAGGAGAAGATACTGCACTGTTTGGCAAGGCTCTTTGGGCTCAAGAACAAAAACGCTCAGTGAGTGCTTGAATCGACCGCAACAAGTCATGGATGTCTCGATTGTGCCAGAACGCGTTCCGAGCGTTTGGAAGGAGCCACAGCGCGATGTGAACTCATATATCAATGTGTCCACAAAGCGTCTTGGCATATACAACGTGTTCATAACGCGTGTTGGCACATATAAATGCGTTTTGGGAACTGTCACCTTACCACAACATGAATTTGAGACTTTTCTTTAATTAGGGATACCAAATATGTTTTTTCTTATCACATTTTGCGCTCTGAAAATGCTTGGTTCGATCAAAAGCTAAACAATTGAAATATACCTACTTTTTCATCTGAAATTATCACTTTTGTTAACTAAACTGTGAGTTAATTTTTCTTGAATGTTTTTACAATGTAAAATACATTTTTACATGTCCATTTTACACATGATTTCTAAATCATTTTTTGCTATCAAACAGAATTTCTGACAGAAATAATCATATTGCTTTCTCACAGAGGGAAGTCTGTAATTACCTAGATTTTTTAATCTACTTTTTTGACATATTTCGACATAATTCGACCCCAGAAACTTGCACTGAAAAAAATGATTGGTTGTGACAAGAAGCTCTTTATTAGTAGAGATGGTATTAACTGCGACAACTACTACGATGGTAAAACTAACTAACTAATTAGTCAAATCTCCAATACAACAATTGTGTAAAAAAATACCTATTAACGTGATAATAGTTGTATATAAATAAAATAACACTAATACCCAATTTCTATAATTTCCAAACTTAACATCATTCAATGCCAAAAAACGGAAAAAGGAGATGTAATAAATATCTGAAAAACTCTGTGACTTGTCTGAAAAATATTTTTATACAAATAAAACTGTAATTTAATATTGAAAAATTCAAAGTATGTGAAGTTAATGAGGTTATGTCGCAACTTAGTTACAAATTCAATTCAAAAATAACTTACCAATTTAAAAATATTGCATTAAACAATTCCGTAAACATTCTTTCTGGCGATATTATCTCATTGTTCACGAATGTACTTAGAGACTAGATCAATAGGCATATTTGATAGCATCCCTGTCACATCCGACGATATCCTGATATGGTCCTTGGGAACAGTTAAATGCTTTGAATCATTAAGAAATTGCCAACCATCTTTTATATGATAAAGAGTCTTACCTATTAACTGTGTTAGTATAGCAGATAAAAGAGAAGCTATCAAATAAGTGGCACTATTAATAGTGGAAATTATAATTCTGAAAGAAATATCAGGTTTATGGATCTTTGGCAGTCCATACGCCCTTGGTATGACAGCTGAATAAGAACGTAATGACTTTGCTTCTTGATTGCTAACAAAACCATTTTTCTCTCATCTATTAAGAATTATATTAAGACCATTTTCGGTCGTAGCTGTGTATTCAAAATTTAAAATTCTATACTGCGATTGATTCTCTAGTAACTTGATCATCTTATCATTATAATCAGATTTGTTCACGGTAACAGTCGTGTTACCTTTATAAGCTTTCATGAATAAGATTTTACGACTTTCATCGATAAATTTAATTGCTGGACTAAAATCAAGTTTGTTATTAAATTTTGGATTGTTATGTTTTAGGAATGAAATATGATAAAATAGTAATTGAGAACATTGTATTCTAATTTTATTTTGCTTTTTTTCAGGAATACTCCAAATTCCAGATTCAACTGCAGCTATAAAATAATGAGAAGAAAATATGCTTTTGCTTACATTTATAGTTTCAAAGCTGGAACCTAAGGAAAGAACTCTTACAACATCCAAATCAAACCAACCAAATGTCTTGCACATTGTGTATTTATATTTAGCAAAATTTATGTTATAATTATCATTTTGTAAAACCATAAATGAAGCAAAAGCACTGAAAGGTAAAGCTCTAATTATAATTTCATGTAAAATTCTTAATTGTAAATCAATACTGTCAATTTCATAGTGCATATCTTTTATTATAATATTAAAAATTCTGATTTTTTAACTTTCGGTAATCCTTCGTACTATTAAATTATTTTAATTATTATAAAAATGTACAGTATTAGAAACTTTTTGATTACTTATATGTGGAGAAATGATACCTTCTTTACGGCATCTAACCATCAATTTACGTTGGTTACGTAATTTAGCTTATTTTTCTTAAAAAACACGAAAATCGATATAGGTTGATGTGAAGCTGTTGAGATACGGTTTTAGACTACAAAAAAAAGAACATGATAGAAATGTAAGGAATCATGAAAACTCTACAGCGTTAGTAAAAAAACGTTCAGAATTTACACACAATTTCGACTTAGAAAATCCAATAATTTCAAAACAAGAATTTCAAAACAAGAATTTCAAAACAAGAATTTCAAAACAAGAATTTGGCGCCATAATGAACGAACTGATCGTTTCAAGAACACTCAATTAGATTCAGTATCTTTCAGAATTCTTACTTTCGGAAGAGACTTTCATTCCTTGATTTAATTTCATTATTTGTTGTCTTTGTATTTGAAAACTCTAATCAAATTTTAAGAATGTGATTTACGAATATATATTTTCGTCCTTAACTCTCATTGCCAAAAAGAATGTTTATTGGATCGTTTAATGCCATATTTTTAAATTGGTAGGTTATTCTGAAATTGAATTCATAACTAAGTTTTTACCTAACCTTATTAACTTCACATACTTTGAATTTTTCAATATTAAATTACAGTTTTATTTATATAGATTGTTTTCAGACCAGTCGGAAAGTTTATTAGATATTCATGACACCTTCTTCTTCCGTTTTCCCTTTTCAACCAATAATTGTTGCTTGAAAAGGGTCTATTGAGGACCGCCATGTTTAGTATTTCGGAGGTTTCGGGAAAGTCGATCACATGGATTAATTATTAAAACATACTGCAAGTTCAGAATATGCTGGAAACTTGTAGATCAGAAGATTACTTCAAAAAACTCCGAGATACTTATGAGTTATTCAGGTAAGAATAATTAGGGAAAATTCACATTATATCCACGTTGAATCCGAGTAGAAATTTACTATGAATTTTCGAGTCGTCCTACAACAATGTTTTCTCGTGGATCTCATGGATCTCGTGAATTTACATACATCATGGATAGAACGAGATTAGATTACTTAGGTAAGATCTTGAAAGTTCCACATATCGCTCGATTAAGTATATTTTA
The DNA here is from genome assembly GCA_032362435.1 of Melikaiella ostensackeni. NCBI lineage: Eukaryota > Metazoa > Arthropoda > Insecta > Hymenoptera > Cynipidae > Melikaiella > Melikaiella ostensackeni. The sequence continues at coordinate 20,494,113 of JAUMHM010000050.1, read as the reverse complement.
CCTACGTCTGAGTTTCATGATTTAATAGGAATTCACCAAGTTTTTATACTCCCTTTAAGGGAAAATTGATTTTTAATTAGTGATATATTTTTCCTTTCAGAAGTAGAAACTATACTAATTTTGGTAGTTAGGATTACTACTTTAAGTAATTAGAACTACTATTTTAATTGTAGGTCTCACTAATTTATTAGTAAGACTTACTACTTGATGTAGTAAATGCAACTATCTGAAAATGATATCTACTACCGGAAGTTGTTACGACAAGAAAAGAAGTAAGGACAACTACTACCATTCTTTTAAATAAAAGTAGTAACCACAACCACCTAATTGGCAGCGGCATACACACTAGGACATCGATTTAATTGCCCTCGATACACCGCCTTCCTAGAATATTTGCCAACTGCATTCATGGATGAGGGAGTCCAAGGAGCCGAGAGAAAGGCGCAGTGAGCTCAGCGGAGTTGCGCCGTACCGTAGCCACAAAGCGGGCAGTACCCCAGCGAATAATCTCTTCAGTTCGCTTTCAGTATTTCGGTTATGCGTTACGAGAATGTCGAAGATAAACAAGAGGAAGCGTTTAACGTTTGAAGAGCAATATGAGCTTGTAGATAAAGTGAAATCAGATGCCTCAAAACAGTCGATTTCACAGAAATATGGTATTGCTGAGAAAATGTACAAGGCTGCGATAGCTCGCGAATCTCATTTGAGGAATAAGGTTAAAAGTTATAAATATATGGAGATAAAATCGTCGAAAATAATTTTGATAATATGGTCTTGTATGCTGCTGTGATAGAATGGTTCAAGCAAGTGAGAGAAAGGGGTGATCCAATAGCTGGGTCAATCATTGAAGGGAAAGCTCTCATTTTAAACGAGAAGCTGCGCGGTTCTGAAAAGCTAAAAGTAAGTAAGCAAACAAACAAATATTTTAACGTGTAGCAGCAAAATTTTCTCCTTATTTCAACTAAATATTTAGTTCACCCTTGTCTCAGACAAATTGAATGAATGTCATTCATCATTTAGAACAGATTTTTTTAGGTTATGTTTGGGTTTTTAAGCATTTTTCAATGGTAAAGTTTATTAGGACCCATGCTAAGATTTTTATTTAATTAAATTATGCACATATTTTGTAGAAAAATCATATGTGTATGTAAGTGGATATTTTAAAGTTTGCAACCAGTGCTCCCAACGCGGGTTGCCTTTTGCGCGCTGTTTAAAACGCTAAAAAACATATTTTTTCTTATTCTAAATAATGACTTTTTAATTTATAGAATTATCAATTATACCATAATAAAAATGATTAAATCACTATTTTGTAAATAAAAAATATAGTTTGTTAACTTATCATATTCATAATTTATAAAATATCATCCTAGTAAAATATATTTTTTATTTACCGAATAGTGATTTAATTATTTTCAATTTTGCTCAGAATTGAATAATTTTGATCGAATGGATAAATCTGTAAGTTAAAAGAACATTATTCATGATAAAGAAAAAAATATTATACAGCGTTTTAAACAGCGCGCGAAAAGTATCCAGTGAGACGCCATACGCGACGCATGCGTAATACCGCGTGGAGCCCGTGTTGGGAGCACTGGTTCAAACGGTCCTGACTGTTTACATCATGTAAATTCTTAGAAGGGCGTCACAACCATTGTAGGCCATGCCCGAAACCGTCTCTAAATCAAGGTTCCAGTGTATCACAAACTAAAGTAATTGGCCCTCCTACTTTACTAATTGTCCCAATCAACCATTTTTCTCAGTGCGAAAATGCGCATGCAAATTAAAGTTTAAAAACTTTATAACTTTATGTACGTTGTATGCACTTGTTGAAAGATTCTGGAGATTAATAATGCGGATGGTGGATGTCACTATATTTATACAAAATTAAAAAACATGTGTGAAAATTGCAGAAAGGTTTTGAGTGGAGATTTTTTAATGTTGCCTCTCTTGAGGATAAAAGTGTTCTGTCCGTACTGATCTACGGTTAAAGCTCAAGATCCAAAATTCTCTCGTCAAAATACACTGTTGCCGTACACAAGGGACAATTTTGGGAAGCAAATTATAAATGTGACAACGTCGAAAACCCTTAGTTGTTGTGCTCTCTAAATAGCCTACGTGACTAAAGTGTGTCCTTGTATCTTAAGGAACCAAATTTTCTCGCCTTTAACCATAGTCTGTAAGAAGAGAGAAAGTACCGAAAATCTGTTCAAAATATGTATAAGATTTACAATGTACTTCCTCTTTTCTTACTGCTAACACATCCTAATTCTGTGCAGAGCCTGAGCATCCCGCCCACTGTTGAAAGAGTGTCTTAATA
>JAUMHM010000050.1:20474410-20485258 GCA_032362435.1 Melikaiella ostensackeni | reverse complement strand
TGTCGTTCAGAATAGCTGTAAAGATCTTATACAGCGTGTTCAGACAAGTTATTGGCCTGTAGTTCCTTGGGTTGGACGAGTCACCTTTCTTCGTTAGGAGTACAGTGCGTCCTAACACCAGACACTGCGGAATGGGCGTCTCCGACTTCAAATATGAGGTGAAGATCCGGGCCAGATATTGATGTGCAGAAGTAAACTTCCTCCACCAGAAGTTCTTGATACCATCCGGTACGGCAATGGAGAAGTTCTTCGTGCCATTCAGTGCTTTCTTCACCTCTTCGGCAGTAATTGGTGGACATTGTTCCTCAGACGTTATGAGGTTGTTGCACAGCTTCTTGAAATGCATAATGCTTCCAGTGTCTTCATGCAATGGCTGTTGAAATTCGTAAATCATTCTCCAAAAAGTCTCTACCTTTTCGGACGTAGGCGGATTATTGACAAAAACAGGAGGATCGCTGAAGTGGTGCGACGGATCAACAAGATACTGTTGATTCTCGCTGACCCATCTCTTCCTCTTCTGTGTTCTCCTCTTGGCGTAGATAACACCTGTATTTAGTCAACAATGCGCTCCTTGATAGTCAGCAGCTTTGACTTGTTCAATGTGTGATGGTGGATCCTCAGTTCGTGAGCAAACTTTGGGACCCTTACCGTAGAAAGCTTACAAGATGTTATGTAGTCAATCACACACTGAATACGGGACGCGTTCTGTCTAGCGCAGCCAATCTTCCTGTTCAGTTAATGCAAGCGCCTTTTGGTCTTTTGATCTATCGTCGGCTTAACCCTTTGAATTGAATCAGCCAAAGCTCTCGTCCCATCATAAGCTGAACAAGTGATGGTCCAGAGTTCGGACTTCTCCGAGAGATCCTCACGAAGGGCATCATCCATTTCAGCCAGATTTGGGGGCTGAGGAAGAACCTGGATATTGAGCTTTCTCCTCGTCCTGAAATTTCCATTATCCCCCGGGGATGCCTGACTTCCACGGTTGGTCTTAATGTCGCATCGTCTTCTTCATCTGCGGCTTGTTCTTGCAGCGGTTGGAAAAGCGTTCCGCGTATATATCGTGTTTGCAAGATGTTGTCGGCGCGGTTTCGCAACCTCTGTTGCGATACATGAAAAAGCTCAGGGTGTTTCTGGCACCACATAGTGTGCAGGTGCGCCATGTAATCTCTGCGATCAGGGATACTGCTGGCATCGTAGCAATCCAGCAAGGCATCTTTGATTAGATCCGTCCACTTAAGACGCCAACCGTCTCGCCGATCCTTCATCGCATTTCCATCCAAATTATTTGCAGCACTCCGAACTATAGGGCGATCTGCAATGTTTCGCGACCCATTGTCGGGTGCTCTGCGCGTTCAGTCATTTTAAACTGCATTCACAACTGGGTTTGGTGTTGCCATAGTCGTCCCCACAAGTAGCTAGAGAAAGGGTTAGGCTGAATACTCTAGGAAGTCACCTGATTTCTCAGGGACAGCGTAAATGACGCCTCACCCAGTTGCTTTCAGCTTTCGGTACGGTTGTTTACGCCTTAGCTTGAGGGTCTTTTCTTCGCGACAATCCCTGGACCATTGTACGCGACTACTTATTAACTTTTGTAACCATATTCAGCAAAAACCCTCAGTACAGGGACCCTCCATCCACAACCTGAGGACGCGTCCGGTAGTTTTGTCATGAGGAAAATTTTGTGCGATCAATAGTTTTTAAACTATTGTGCGTTGTATGGAACCAATAGGAGCTCGCTATTCTCGCGCGTACATAAGCATCTCGCGCAGTATGCTCATGTACGCGCGACAATAGCGAGATCCTATTGGTTCCTTACAATGCTAAATATTTTGAAAGCTATTCATCGTACTACATTTTGTTACAATAGTTTTCTGTTCAGTTTTGTACAAGGAATATGTATATACAAGATATACGATGAGTTCAAGATCATCCTGTGTATATGCATCGAATAACCAAGCGAACATGACGTGTTCCGTGCTCCACCCCCCGCGCGACCAATAAGCGCACTGCCCTAACGCAAGCGCAAAGAAAACTTCGCCAACATTGGGACCACTGACTTTTTAACCTTTGTCTATATATTTCTTCCACTGCTTTTAGAAGCAAACCATCGATTATATACACTTTCAGAACTTCCCAAAGCTCAACTCTATCCCACTTGTCGACGGCTTTCTCCAGATCAACAAATATACGGAAAACTTTTTTTTCCAACACCTGCATGAAAATATCGACTTTCCTATTCTTGTAGGAAGGAAGCAAAACAGTTGATTTTGAAGCAATCGGAGAAAAACAACTGTGGCACATGCGCAGTTCGCAGTTCGACGATTCGCAGTTTCTGATTGGATGATTTCGCTTTATTTTCTCCTTCCGGGAAAGAAAGTAGCTCTTGCGGGAAGACATTAAATTACGTATACAGATGTTCAAAAAATATCGCGTGCACCAAAGGAGGAAGATGATTTCACTCTTCTTCCTACATAGGCGCAAAATATACTATTGTCTACTCTGAAACTTTTTTCTATGATCCGCCTCAACCTAAATATCTGACCTACACATGATCTCTCTGGCATAATTTTACATTGGACTTCCCAGATCCTTTCTTCTGTTATTTCTAATAAGTATTTTGGTAAATATTTTTCCTGCAGTACTTACTAAGCTGATAGGTATGTAATGAGTATAGTCATCTTTATCACCCTTTCTCTTGTAAATGCAACGATAATCGTCTTTCTCTAATCATTTGGAACTTCCCCATTCTCAGCATACACATTCATCAACTCACACAGCCACACAAGCAAATACTCGTCACCATTCTTAAAAATTTTAGTAGTAATACCATTCACACCAGCACCCTTACCTTTCTTGAAATTCTCAATTACAAACTTGATGCTTAAAACACTATTTCCTATTTTGGCACTTTCAACGGGAATCTTTGGCGTATGCTCCTCTATTATTGTTCATAATTCTCTGCAGGGTTTATTTCTTGACGGATCTTGAAGTTTTTCTTAAAAATTCTTTGAATTACATTTTGGTCCCCAAATTGCTCGAGTCCTCAATTTAATTTTGTATGCAACAATACATAAATAGTTACAAATATAAACAATTAAGTTGTTCATTCAATTAATTATTCATATTTCTTAAGTGTATTTGCATTAATTTTGATCAATAGCGAATTTGTTTAAGCAATTTTCTCTTAGATAAAAAATAAGATTTTTGAAATTGCTCATTTCGTCCGTATATTTGTTTACATATTATTGCACACAAAATTAAATTCAAAATTCAAACAAATTTCAAGAATTATTTTTTAGAATTTCTAAAAAAAGACTTCAAAATCCGTTAGGAAATAGAGCCTGTAGAGTGCAGAGGATTGTGAGCAATAAATCCCTGTTTTTGACCACTGTGCGGCGTCCCCTTTTCTCTTTTTAGTACAGTTTTGTCCTCTGTGTCGGAAACTCGTGGTCGACTTTGAGATACTGAATTCAATGCCACACACTCTTGAAACTGATTGTAATATTGATTTAAGTTTCCAACCCTTGTCTTTCGATCTTGTTTTGTCTGTCACTGAGAGAGTGCACGAAATAGCCAAATTTAGACATAAGTTTAAAGCGAACTGTAATCGTGATGAATTGTAGATTATAAAATTTAATATTTATGGTGAATAACACTTGCTTCTAATCAAATATGTGATCATATCATAGTGTCATGTGTTTGATATTTTCTGAATATCTTGTAAAGTGATTTTCCTGACTCGCTTGTCCTCTAGTGTTGTGGGAAGTGACGAGTCGGATGACATTTAACTCCAGTTGCGTCGGGATCGATCGTTCCGAGAACGATCATGGTCGCGGCTCGAGTGGAGCTTACATCTGTGCAATTATATTTTTCTTGCACACCTCTAAAAGAATTATTTTGTGCAAATTAAAAACAGTATTAGGCAACAATATATTTTTCCTATTGTTTTTAGACCCGCTCACTATTGCCAGATTAGCACCAATCCAGTCGTAAGACATACAATTTCGTTACACTTCTAATTAGCACCACATTAGTCTGTCTAAATAGCGTTACATTGAAGATCAGACGGTCTGTTCTGAACGCAATCAGAACCCCGAAATTTTTCCACACGGGTGCCAGTAATAAGGTTCTACTACAATTTTCACCTGGGTAGGGGTGTGCAAAAGTCTCGAAACTCGAAGCTCGATTGAGTTAAGTCGAGATCGACTAGTAATAACTTATAATTTATAATTAGTCCTATGTAGTTTGAATTGTTTTGATAGGCATTTCTACTAATAATTAGTATAATGTTACTAAAATTCTCTTTTGGAAGGAATTTTTTTTACTAAAGTGAATTAGTAAAATTTGTACTGTGAAGTAGTAATTTTCTGCTAATCATTTATAGAAATTTGTAAATGAATGAGTACTGATCTATTAATAACCTCTCAGGAATTTAAATTTAGAGAGTGTAATTGTATATGAAATGGGCGTTTTTGCTCTAATTCTCTAAAAAAATATCAAGAGAAAATAAAAGACACAACGGAGATGAGGGCAGTGGCCCGAAGGCATACGGTATACTCGATTCCGTCGTTATTGTCCAAGTTTACCGCAATAAGTTTCCAGGATAATCTGTGCATAGATGGAGGAGCTAGAAGTCAGAAGTTCCGAGAGCGGATAATGACAGGCTCTGACTCGTTAGGCACCGAGCCCAAGAGCAAAAAGACTTCAGAAGCAAGCGGACGGACAAACGGACGAACGTATACGAAGTTACGAACTAAGAATAAAAAGAAAATCCAGGGCGCACCTGTGGAACTACCAGTAACACTTTACTGCACCGATGATGTAAACGCGAACGTAAATGAGAGTAAGTGGCTGGACTCAAGAAAATTGCGTGGAAATCTTGGCAGGGGCAGGGGACAGTCTTAGCTTAGGAGATGGTGCTATTAAAAGTTTCTCCAAGCTCCCTGACCTTTGCTGGCACTCTCATCAAACGAGTGTCGCATTAAAAGTCATTTCTGCTTTTATTACGCTTCGCTTCAAGTATATTAACGAGATGCGCGTGTCCTTAAACTGATTTTGTTCTCAAACATATATTTAATTATAAGGTTAGAGACCCAACGCCAACATCTATTATCCCAAGAAAACAGATTGCTTCAAATAATACCAAACGTGATTTCCTTCCGAAATTAAAGTCTCTTAAAAAACTTAAGCTATCAAAAAAATATGGTGATTTCAGGTTTTGCAATGCAAATGTATCTCAAAAAAGGGCAAATACGGTGATTTATGAAGGAAAATAGGGAAACATTAGGGAAATAAATTACTTATACAGCAAAAAGAAACAATCTCTTTGTTATATAAGACATTTTAAAGATTATTCAACACTATATTAAATGTTCTATTCAGACCGCAACCTTTCTAAACCTACACGAAGTATTTTAAAAAACCTTTAGTGAAGAAATCTATCCAAATATTTTAAATGACTCCATAGCCCATATACAATTGCAGTTTAAGATATTGCAGGGTTCTTTTGAATTGTTCAATTTTGAAAGTAATGAGTTCAAAATGTTCAATTTGGAATATTTAAAGATATCTAAATTTCTAGTTTCGAATGCCTAATTCGAAATTCAATTGATTTTTCAAGATTAAAATTTTAAGTTGTGCAATTTTGAATTTTTTTATTTCATAATTGTATTTATTATAAGTTATCTAAAACTCCGTGAGCATACAAATAGTTTCGGTGTGCCTAGCGACTTTTTAATTCCTAATTGTTGAATTACAAGTGTAAAATATATAAATCTGCCAATATTTGATATAGCCAATGTTTACACAAGCTCAAAGAATTAAATCGCTCAAAGTAGCAAAATTTCAAATTAATGAAACTATAACAAAAATATATAAGGAAATTTCTGTTACATGTCGCATCGGTGGAGTGGGGATTATGATAAATGGCGTTTCATGTAAATGAATTTAAGGTTATGTGGCTATTCGGAAGAATAAAAATTATGTCAAATGATAATTCGAATAATGGAAAATTATGACAAATGGAGATTCGGAAACAGAAAAATCATACCTAATGGTGATTTGGGAAATAAAAAATAGGGGAAATGGTAATTCGGGAAACTTAAAAATAGGACATACGATAATACGAAGAAATGAAAATTATGTCAAATGGTCATTGGGGTAAATATGAATTAGGTACGAAAATTAAAAGAAAGGCAAACAACAGTAAAATTTTAATCCAGAAAAATAAAAATTACGGTAGGGGAAAGGTGCCGACAGGAAGTCAAAAAACTGTTAACTCGTGTAGATGCTCATTTTTATATAACCTGAAAAGTTTCAGGTCTGGAAATAAAGTCTAACCACTTGGGTAGTTAAATCTATAAGAAAAAAAGCTTTTGATCAATCAGTAGGGGTGTGCAAAAGCTCGCGAGTTTGGCCTGACCCGCGCGAACTTTTCATATCCGGGTCGAGTCAAGTCGAACTGCAAGTCGGCTGACAGCTCGTGAGCCAAAAAAAGCTTGTGGGCTGAGCAAAACTCGCGGTCCGAAAAAAGCTACGCTCGTAAAACCATACCTAGCATTTCCATTTCATTATTCTTAACTTTTTGTGAGTATTATTACGAATGTATTGATTGTTAATATTATTATTTATGAATTGGATTTTTCATATTAATATTATTAGCCCTTTATTTTATATTTATATTATATTTTATTAAAATAATTAACTATTTAGACTCTAATCCGTTTTTTATAATTTCAAATAAATCGATTTTCTAAAGAAATTGATGAAGATATCGTAACAGTGTAAAATAACTGTACTTTTACAATTTTTGTAAAATAAACATGACTTTGGTAATGATTTAAATCTAAATATTGTTTTACACATTGCGTGTAAAAACATTCTATTGAAATGATATGCACAAGGAAAAATTTCCAACCCATTAAAATAATTTATATCACTCCACTCTTCCTGCCACCCACCTAATACCCTTAACTAGTTCAGTTATTTTGTAATAATAGAAGTGGATTCTCATAATGAGATGAATCACGAAATGATTTCAAAAAGCTCTATAGCTTTAAATTTCTATGCGATTGAAAGTTTATGTTTGGAAATTCCAGAAAATGAAATTTAAAATAGATTTCACAAAACAGATTTTGGATTTTATTACTATTCGATTTTAGTTTTTCACGTAAGGTTCCCTTAAAAAATGCTATTGAATCAATGATCGTCGTCCAAAAGCAGATTCTCGACTAGATACTTTATTGATTCGCAAATGAATATTCAGTGAAACAATAATAATTATTCATTTCAGTTCAACACTGATGTTATGAATTTTATAGTTTATACATTTGAATTAAAAAAAGATCTGCCTTTGAACGAGGCTTATTGATTCAATAGCATTTTTTTCTTAGCGTTGAAAAAATCATGCTGCCAATGCGGGCTTGAATCAATGCAATGATATTTGGAGAATACAAATAATCAATAAATTAATTTACTTCTTTGTTTTAAAAGAATTAAGCAAACAAATATGCGTATCTTAGGAGTTTTACGGCAGATATTTTCAAACTGCAAAAATATGTGAAAGCTCAATGTTAAACGGGTTAGAAGTTTTTTAAACTAGCACAGAATCATGCAACTTCTAATAATTTAAATACATGAAAACATTTTTTAAAGAAATGAGCATGATTTGGAACATTTTGAAATTCATTAAGAAGTAGATTCAATTTCAAAAATGGTAATAAAATTCATACCATCGAGAAAAAAATCCTTATTCTATGTACGAGTATGATCATTTAATCATATCTATTTTTTGGGTGAAAAATTCTAAAATCAATTTTCTAATTCCCTTATTAGATGAAGGGTCCCGGGGCATAAGGGCGTAAGTGCCGAATTTCGGAAATGCGTTTTATAGGCTTAAACTAATTGCTTTGACCTTACTCATGTAATTTACAAGTGGGCCCAAAACTATGTTTGGTCATGAAAAAAATAAAAATTGATTACTTCTTTTCGCTTGTTCTCTTCACGATTCAATAGAGCTAAGTAATATCTCGGCACTACTGTCTTGTTTTTTTCTCAGATGAAAAGATAAAAAAGTTATGCTACTCTTTGTGTGACAATATTTTTGGTTTTTCGGGACGCGCCGTACCTTTGACAAGGGTTTTTCTCGGAGGTGGTTGCTTTTTCCAGGATGTTCCTTTTACTGTTTGATAGAGCTAAGTAATAGCTCAAAAGTACTTTCTCTTTTTTTCAATCAAAAAATAAGAGAATTTTGCAGTTTTTTCTGTGTCAAGTCTGACGTTTTGTGAGACACTCTGTTCTTTTATAAGGGTTTTCTTTCAAAAACTTGCTCTTTTGAGCGCCCCTTTCGGGTTTCGCACTTACGCTCTTATGCCCCAGGACACTTTAGATACAAATATCTCAGTAAAGACCTCATTATTTAAAATTTCGTTTACGCATTTTCGATTATTTTTCGATGGGAACTTCCATTAATTACGTAAGGATGATTACGTAAGGATTTTAAATGATTTCAACACACTTCAAGGCATTTTACTGTATTTCAAAGGACTACAAAGCATTTCAAAGAATTATAAAATTTTTACGGACTTCCACAAGATTTTTAAAGCTTTCTAGGGATTTCATGAGATTTCAAGGGATTCCAAAGTATTACGAAAGGTTTCACAGATTTCGAATGGTTTTAAAAGATTTCAAGAGTTTGAAGAAATTACCTAGTACAATTCCAGAGCGAATCTGAATTTTTCACGAATTTTGAAGGATGTCAGGGAATTCTAATGGGATTTTGAAGATTTGAAGGGATCGCAAAAGACCTGCAAAGATCTCTGAAAATTTTAAGGGTTTTTAACGGATTTTAGAGGATTTCTTAAGATTTCAATTCGAGGTACTCCAATGGATTTCAAAAGATTTTAATAGATTTTAAAATATGATTTCAGGGGATTTTGAGGGATTTTGAGAGATTCGGAAAGACTCTAGCGGATTATGAGGATTTAAATTAATTTTAAAGGGATTTCAAAAATTTTAAGGGATCTCGTAATGCTTCGAAATATTTCATGTGATTTCAAGGATTTTCGCTCATTTTTAGAGATTTTAAGAGATTTCCACGGATTCTAAAGGATTCTAAAGGATTTTATAGGATTTTAAAGATTTCAAGCAATTCAAAGGATTTCGAAAGATTTCACGGAAATGACAAACTTTTCGTGGCTTTTTGCGACCCTCAGTAACAATATTAATTATTGGTTTTATGGCTTTGGGGTCCGTAAATGATTAAGAAGATTTAGGTTTCCATCAGGCGTTTCACCTCCATACATGGGCCCTCTCCAGTAATTTATTCTAGAAAAAGTTTTTGGTACATTTCACTTTTTTCCTAAGACAGATTTTTGGGCGTCGACTTTTTTGTATGTAAAATTAATTATTGTTCTATATAACTAAAATATAATAAGAATCATTATACATTTGTATTCAATGCATGTTATCCACCTATAGCTCTAAGACATTATTGCACTACATCTGTTCACTTAGAATACTGATTTTTATTCATTGCTTACTTTGTAATGGGCATGAGAACCATCAAAAGAGCAAAACTGTCAAGTTCTAAATTTCAACCGTATGATATAAAAAAGCAGACAAATAAAAAATGTCAATCTGTTGTTGAGTTCAAACTAAATTTTTTTAGTGTTTTCATATTGTCTGCCCCCCCCCCATATTCACTGCCCTCCCCGCCTTGAATATAAGACACAACAACATTGGAAATTGCAAAGTTATACAATTGGAATTCTGAGAGACGGAAAGTCAGACAAATGTAAAATGGTAATTGAGAAATTACAAATTTTAAAGCTTGAGATACGCAAGTCAGATAATTGAAATTGGCAATCTGTTTTTAAATTTTGTCTAAAAAATATTTAGTATTTTTATGTTTTTTGTCTCCTTTCTTTTTTGAGCATAAGACACAAAATAAAAATTAAAATTAAAAATTAAAAGTTCGGAACCTGGTAGACGGAAAGGCAGATAATTAAGAATGGTAATTAACCATTAAACTGAGATACAGAGGGCAGATAATTGAAAATGGCGATCTTGTTTTAAAAATGTGATGTTTTTATATATTTTCTATCCCCTCTCCTCCTTTAAAAAAAACGTCAGGCATACTAAACAAATTACTAATTATATAATGGGAAACCGGGGAGACGAAACGGCAAAAAAAAAATGATAAATTCGAAAACCTGAGATATGGAAGTCAGAAAATTAGAAATGGCAATTTGTTTTTCAATTATAGAAAAAATTTCTAGACATATTTTCACATATTTTGCTTTACTTTCTAATAATAAAGACTTCTAGTGTACACTCAGAAAAAAGATTCAATGATTCAAAGAAAAATACTTATAGACTCTCAGTCAAGGAAAAGTTTCTTTGATTAAAAAAAATGTTTTTTTTTTGCTGCAATGAAAATTTGTCTTTAATTTAAAGTGATTTTCTTAATTTTGAAGCTATTTTGGGGTAAGTGAATGAAATGCTGTTAAAGAAACGGTGTCTTTCAATCATGAAAAATATTTTTCTAGCTAGACTTGAAAATATTTCCGATACGAATTCATTTGTACCATATAAATTGTTTTTATGTTTATCTAGTCATTTTTCATTCACCTTTAAGTGTTACCCGCGGGCTCGACCTGCGGTAGCAGTTTGCCGCGGATGGTCGCTTCGCAACTCCACACAATAAATTGCGATCCGCACTACTTCGATGACCTCCCCAGGTATCTGGAATGAATGTGTATGTGAACGGTTTCAAAATTTACACACGGGTGCATTACCTGTGTGTAAATTTTGAAACCGTTCAGAGAAGGCATTAAAATTTCTATCGCT
>JAUMHM010000050.1:20441527-20474310 GCA_032362435.1 Melikaiella ostensackeni | reverse complement strand
AGAGTTGTACAATAATTTTCAAATATATGGTTTTTGTATAATCAGTCTCATTACTTAATTGTCACACCTCGTATTTGGGCATTACGGTAGAAGTTTGACCTATTTTCTTCTCTGTCTGTAAGGAAGAATATCCGCTGTTCGTAACTTATTTTCTTTTTTGTTAGGCTACATGTGGTGCCATGTGTGCTCTGTTTGATTTAGATTAGATCTCGTCACAAGTCCGAAAATTTTCATCAAAATGGCGGATACCAAAATGTCAGATATCAAAATTTGAAAGAAATGTTGGGATTTGAGTGAAACTCGGTTTTACAAGGCTTCTGAGGTTACCAAATCCGAATCTAACCACAAAATAAAAAAATCCAAATGCAAACATGCGAGATGGATTTGCATGAAACCCAAGAAACTTATAGTTTTGCAAAGTTTTTGAGGTGACGGAATCCAAATCTAACCTCAAAATTTAAACGAATGAAGTGCAGCAAACCAATGAGTTGCAAAACAATTTAGGAATTCACATAACACTTGGTTTGACAAGATTTTTGAAGTTACCAAATTCAAAGATAATCTCAAAATTTTTAAGAATGCAATGGCGAACCAAATTTAAAAGGAATATCGGGTTTCACATGAAAATTTGATTTCGCAAGATTTTTTACTTTCTTAGAGTTGGATCCAATCTCGAAAATTCTAAACATGCACAACAGAGGGTACAAAGTGCATGTTCGTGTGAGCACGTGAGGCGTGTGAGCACGTGAGGCGTGCGCGCGCCTTGTCAGCGAGACAGTTCCGCCACCGAAGCGCTCGATAAAGCGATGGCCATCACACCCTCCACTAGTGCTTGAGTGTGTTCAAATTGACAACTCGTTTTTGCATAACATGTGTTGCACAAATATACACTATAAAGAAGTGGTTGAAGATTATCACATTAATCATCGTAAAAATTGAAATGAAAATACCACTGGGTGTAAAGTTACAACGATTAACATGGTGATTTCACGAAAAAAGTGTAGAGTTACAGTGTTTCACCAGGCATTGAATTATTTGACCAATTATCATTACCGATAGTACGTATTAAATCGGGCTTAGTAAACTTAGCATTCGGTCATCTCGAAACCGTGAACAAAATGGTGGAACTGCCCATTGTCTTGCATGACAAAAAGAAAAACTTTAAAGTCAGATTGCTACCGGCCTTTGACCTGCAATGCACGTTTGATACCGATTTCTTACACTACTTCGGCATTTTAACCGATTTTATAAATTATCGATGGTGCTTCGCCACCAACCCCTCCATTATTTATGACTTTGAATTAGAGTACCCCCACCATTCTTCTGCCTCGATGTGTTGCGCACTAGTGTCCCTTACCAATAAACAACAAACAAACATCACATTGACGTAGGAGACCATTTAGCTATCAAGCAACGCTACCGATTAACGTCGCCGAAAATTCATGAAGCCATCGTCCAAGTAGCCAAAGATTATTTAAAGGATGGCATAGTGGAACCCTCCTCCAGCAACTGGTCATCACCCATTGTGATGACTCGCAAATCCCATGGTAGTCACCGTTTTTGTATGGATTTCCGGAAACTGAACGCGGTAACTGAGAAAGATGCCTACCCCCTCCCTTACATGAGTGGAATCTTGGACAAGCTTAGTTGCGTGAGTTATGTATCGACGATTGACCTTAGTCAGGCATATCACCAGGTCCCGCTCGACACCAAGGTTGAAAAGGGTATTGACCAAACTCAAATAGGCAAACCTCACAATAAACCGTGAAAAGTGTGAGTTTTGCTGCGCACAAGTCGAGTACCTTGGATTTTTGGTAAATGCAGAGGGTCTGCAAGTCGATCCTGATAAAATTACCCCGATCTTACAATTCCTCGTTGCGGCCAATGTTTCTAAAGTTCGGCAGTTCGCTTTCAATACCGCCACCCATTCATTCACTAAAACTACTCCTGCATTTTTGAATTTTGGCCACAACCCCAAACCTGTAAACTCCCTCCTACGACAGGAAGTTTCCGTTCTCCCAGACCCTACCAGTGTGGCAACCCAAGATCCGGTCGTTTGGGCGGAAAGAATGCAACGCTTGTCTATATTGAGAAACTGGGTAGTACAAAACCTTGAAGAAGCCTATATATGCCAGTCCCGATATTACAATATGAGGCGTCGTGAACCGGTATTTGCCGTACACGATCTGGTCTTGGTTAAAACACGAACCCTGTCTTCGGCCGAAAAGAATTTCTCCTCTGAACTGGCGAAGAAATTCCATGGTCACTTCCGTCTCACCAAATAGCTATCCCCCGTTGTTTACGGAGTGTCCCAGTTAAATGGTCAATCAATTGGTAAAATGCATGTGAAAGATTTCGAAAGGTACAAAGAGTAGTTGACGAACGCTTTTTTTGTTTTGTTTGTTGCCCCGCATTTAGGTTACTGCAGTTATCGCCACTTGGCTACCGCATTGAGTATCATCCCCTTGGCTACCTTATGTTATCGTTCCTATACCCGTCAACCACTAATTACCGTCCTCCAATAAAATCCCCCCCCCCCGATACGCTACCGCCTTAAACCACTGTTTTAAGCCCGCTGCCTTCTAAATACATTCCCTCCTCAAAATCCCGAGCCGTTAGTTTCCCTTCTGTCTCCCTACTACTTTCTCTGCTCCAATCTTCCTATCCTAATAATCGACCCAACTCTAGTCTCACATTTTCTAAATTTTGCTGCCTCCCAAAATTGAATAAATACCTTATTTCGTAAAATACAGTACATGTAACTCGAGGACCCACCCACTCCATTAATATTTCCCCTTAATTGCATTAATAATCAAACCTGAAATTTTGTATGCTATCTTACAATCCAATTTGGAAAATAAGTTATGGACCTTGTTCTTCTCACCACTTGAGAAAAAAATCAAAATTAAATAAAATAAAATGAAGAACCTTAGTCAATAAGAATTAAAATAATCAAGCATCAGGTAAATATGGAGTTATTCATTATTGACCCTTGGAGACTCGTATCGTGTCGACCAAACAGCAGTCTATTATTGACTCACGGTCAGCTGGGTTGATCTTGCTAATACTCTGTCGCTTCCTCCGTAGTCAAATACGTTTCTTTTAAAATTGACTTTCTCTGTTTTATTTTTCTCGAACATCAGATGGGTTTTTTTTCTTTTCGTTCAGTCACTTTCTTGTGTTTAGCTAGCTTGCTTGTTATCGTTCGGGAAAATAAATTAGAAAATTTATTTTCGCTGTAGAAGCAGTAAAGATTTCATTCTGTTGTTTCACGACCACGGAGGGGGTGTTGTGACGTGGCAGATTTTTGGCCACCCACTTTGCTATTTTATTTAGTTTAATTTACCGCGAACCGTTTCTTTCCGGTACGGGGCACGACACTCCAAGGGCATATTTATGATTAATTTTAAGAATTTTAGGGCTCATTGCGTTTTGTCTATTTTTATTCATGACCTTACCTCGGCTTCATCATCATCGAGGGACAACGAGGGATTTTGGAACTCTGAGTTCACGCAGAGAACTGACATTTGCTTGCTCCCGTCGTTATCTAAGAATCGAGATTCTTGTGTTGAATCTGGTTCCCGCCTTTCCGACTGCTCTCTTCAAGAGTCCCGGAACCTGGCTGGAAACCGTGGATGCCTCCAGAGCCAGGGACGACCCCGGATCATTTTTTCCCTAGACCCTGGGTATGAACTTAGTCGCCTTGGAGCGATATCATTGGTCCCCACCAGTAATCCTTCATGAGGGAGAAAGTCTTCTCACACCCCTTTAGAGAGCCCTCGATGCCAAGGCACTGGCCGAGATTACAGCCTATTCAAGATTCCTATGATATGGATGAGAATAGGTCTGTCTGGCTGTCCTAGATTTGTTGCGGTGAGTTGCCAATGTGGACAAATCTCGTTTCAGAGAGGACGAGAGCTTCCTCATACCGGAAATGCTATCGGCTTTTTTCTGCCGATTGGTCTTTGCTTTGATTACAGAGTACTTCGAAGCCGTTCCCGCACATTCTTTCGTTTTGGCGGCACGTCAGGGAGCGAGCCAAGCGGAGCACCACCAACCACAGACCGGCGCCGAGTAAGCAGCCAATCAGCGCCGATCGGTGGAAACTCCCCTCCAAGCAGGAGAGACGACGCGCTTGGTAGTCAACACGCCACGTTCTCTTTCGTTCAGCAGCTCCGTGCCGGAATGATCCAGTCGCGCTTTCTTGTCGATACATGCTATAAATTCTACTTGATCATTGCAGTTTTTTTTCATTTAAAGTTAGTCACAAGTAAAATTAGTGAGAATTGTCACAGAGAGTGGAGGTAAGGTCACCCCAGACTCACGTTTGTGAGTATTTGTTATTCGCCCAAATTCCCCGTGTTCGGGCCATTAAAATGTTGAGTCGGTTGTTTCGCTGAGAATTTTTCGGCAGAACACGTGGGGTTTGTCGCGAGCTTCCGAGGCTGATTTTATTTCTTTTGTGGAATTTCTTATGTCGAGGAAGAATCAATTTCGTTTCCCGCCCATCTAGCAAATTGTTCCCGTTTCTCTTGTTACCGCCGCTATGAATTGCTTTCTTGCTATCGCCGCTATCTCATCCGCTATGTTGGCCTCGTGGTTTGTATAGGATATCGATTCAATCGGTTACTCGTTTTCGCAAATAGACTCCCGGCAGTAGAATTATTTACGATTCTCATAAATTAATTTTAGCGGCTATTTGATGTTAGTTTGTTATAATTTTGATTCATTCGCCCTTGGAATGTCGTCTGGACAGTTGAGCCCAGCTTAGGTTAGAATCGTCATTGTAGAAAATAACTTATTCTTGTGAACTGAGAATTATAGTAGAGTAATGGCACTAAGTAACTAAATTTCATATCTCACCTGACTATTTTAATTTTCCTGTTATGATTCCCCCCAACTGCTACCGACCATTGTAACTTGCTATCTACCCTCCTCCTTTTATTTCCTCCTATTTTCTTTTCTGTGAATACTAAATAAACCATGTACGCCATTTTACTACGTGAATACTTGTGTCAGATCATTTACGAGTAAGAATTTGAACCATAAAGGATTCCTCCTGCCTTGCTGACCCATACCCTCTACCTTTTTCTCATCGGAGGGCTGAGCATTGGCGGGCAAAGTTCACTCACGTTTCTGAGTCCAGTTTCAGTTTAGTTGATTCTTAAGGTACCAATTGCGCATGCGCGCTTGGCGCCCAATCCCTTTTGGAAAGACACGGTTGTCTTTGCTTAAATTATTTCGGAACGTAGGTGAAAAATAAAATGAAATAACGGTGAGGTAAAATTTACAGTTACAATGTATTCTATTATTCCAAGTAAACGCGTGTTCTTCGTGTTCTTTGTAGTCGAGAGGCCACGTGTAAGGATAGCTTAGTTGTTTAAACATATAGAGATAGTCCTTCGTCGTAAAAATAGGATTAACGTCGATGGGTTAAGGAATAATAAATCTAATAAAAAAATCTTCATACAATCCTCCCAAGTTAATGCGTGTGTGTATCGTATATTTTTTAGTCGAGACGCGACGTGGATGGGAAATAAAGAAATAGAGATAGGCCCTCGTCGTCGGAATAGGAGAAACGTCGATGGATCAGAGGATGATAAACCCCCCAAAACATCCCATTTTACTCTTAACGAAAGTATTTCAAAGTGTTTTCATGTAAAATCAACATAAAATTTTCAAATTGAAAATAGTCATTCAGGTCACCTTCATAAAACTCTAGCTTATGCTTTTAACCCCGCGATAATATTTAACGACCTCCAAAAACAACACCATATCACTTCCAACGAAACTGTTTCAAAGTGTCTCCATGTAAAATGGCCCTGAAATTCTTTAATTGATAATAGTCATACAAGTCACCTTCACAAAACTCAGGGTTATATCCTCAACCCTGCTACCATATTCAACAATCCCTAAAATCCACCCCTTGTTCTTTCAAGGAGACCATTCCGAAGCGTCTCCATGTAAAATGGCCACAAAATTTTTTAATTGATTATAGTCACACAGATTACCCTCACAAAACTCCAGGTTATATTCTCAACCCTACCGTCATATTCAACAACCCCTTGTTCCTCCAAGGAAACAACTCCAAAGTGTCTGCATCTAAAACAGCCATAAAATTTTCAAATTAAAATAGTCTCACAGGCCACTAACAGAAATCTCCAGGTTATGTTTTTAATCCCACAATTATATTCAACAACCCCCTAAAACAACCCCTATCACTTTTGACGAACTAATTCCAAAATGTCTCAATGTAAAAAAGCCATCCAATTATCAAATTGAAAATATTCGCACAGGCCACCTACAAAAAACCCTAGGTTATATACTCAACTCCACAATAATATTCAACAACCCCTAAATTCCCCTCCTAAATCCTTTAACGAAACAGCTTCGTTAAATGTATTAGGGGAGTTTTCTTGGGGTAGTTTACTATTTCTGTGGAGGTGGAGATATATGGTACTCTGGGCTTCTGCAACGAATCCTGGCGTGATTATTTTCAAGTACAATTTTTTTGTGTTTTTAGTCAAGTCAGCTTAGATGGGGTTGGTTAAATCTGGTAGGGGTGCTTCGTTGGGTCGTTGATTTTTACTGTTGGAATCGGGATATTCACTGGGGTTATTTTCATGACTATTTCCAATTCAAAAATATTACGGCTGCTTGACATGATCACACTTTAGAGTTGTTTCATTAAAAGAACAAGGGGTGGATTTTAGGGTTAGTTGAATATTATTGTCAGCTTGAGAACTTAAACTGGAGTTTGATTAAGGTGATCTGGGGGCCTATTTTCAATTAAAAAATTTTATAACAGTTTTACATGGAGGCACTATGGAATTATTTCTCTGAGAGTGATAGGTTTCATTTCTAGGGGTTGTTCAATATTTTTAAGGGGTTGATAACATAACCTTGAGTCTTATGAAGGTGACCGGGGTGACTATTTTCAATTTAAAAATATTATAGCTGTTTTACATGAAGACCCTTTGGAATTGTTTCGTTAAAAGCATAAGGGGTGGATTTTAGAAGTTCTTAAAAATTATTTTGGGATCGAGAACATTACCTGGAGTCTTATGAAGGTGACCTAGGCGACCATTTCCAAGTTTAAAATATTATAGCTGTTTCAAATAAAGACACTTTGAAATTATTTTGTTAAAAGCGAAAGGGGTGGATTTTAGGGGTCGTTAAATATTGTTGTGGGGTTGAAAACATAAGTTGAGAACATAACCTGAGTTTTCTCAAGGTGATGTGTGTGAATATTTTCAATTAAAAAATTTTATAGCTGTTTTACGTGATCACACCTTGGAATTCTTTCGTTTAAAGGAGTAGGGGTGGATTTTAGAAGTTTTCGAATATTATTGTGGGGTTGAGAATATAACCTGGAGTCTTGTGGAGGTGACCTGATGCCTATTTTCAATTTAAAAATTTTATGACAGATTCACATGGAAACAGTTTGTAATTGTTTCATTGAAAGCGATAGAGTGGACTTTAGGGGTAGTTGAACATTTTTGTGAGGTAGAGAACTTAACCTGGTGATCCAAAGTTTTGTAAGGTGACCTGGGTGCCCATTTTCAATTTAAAAATATTATGGCTGTTTTACATGAAGAAACCTTGAAATTTTTCGTTAAGAGAACAAGGGGTCGAATTTATGGGTAGTGGAATAATATTGTCAGCTTGAGAACTTGAACTGGAGTTTTGTGAAGGTGACCCGGGTGCCTATTTTCAATTTATAAATTTTATGACAGATTTACATGGAAACACTTTAGAAACACTTTAGAATTGTTTCGTTAAAAGTGATAGCGGTGGATTCCAGGGGTAGTTGAATATTATTGTGAGGTAGAAAACTTAACCTGGAGTTTCATGAAGGTGACCTGGGTTCCAATTCTCAATTTAAAAAATTGATGACAGTTTACATGGAGGCACTTCGTAATTTTTTCGTTAAAAGTGATAGGGGTAAATTTTAGCGGTTGCTCAATATTATTTTGGGATTGAGAACATAACCATGAGTCTTGTGAAGGTGACCTGGGTGCTTATTTCAATTTAAAAATATTATAGCTGATTTACATGAAGACACTTTGTAATTGTTTCGTTAAAAAGACAAGGGTTGAATTATAGGGGTAGTTGAATATTATTGTGAGGTTGAAAACTTAACCTGGAGTTTTATGAAGGTGACCTGGGTGCCTATTTTCAATTTAAAATTTCATGATGGTTTACATCTTGACACTTCTTAATTGTTTCGTTAAAAGTAATAGGGGTGACTTTTAGGGGCTGCTTAATATTATCGTGGTATCAAGAACATAACCTGGAGTTTTCTCAAGGTGACCTGTGTGAACATTTTCAATTTGAAAATTTCATAGCTGTTTTACATGATCACACTTTGGAATCGTTTCGTTAAAAGTGGTAGGGCTAGATTTTAAGGGTTCATAAATATTATTGTTGGGTTAAGAATATAACTCGGAGTCTTGTGAATGTGACTTGGGTGACTGTTTTCAATTTGAAAATTTCATGACATTTTACATGGCGACACTTCGTAATTGTCTCGATAAAAGTGATAGGTGTGAATTTTAAGGGTTGCTCAATATTATTGTGGGACTGATAACATAACCTGGAGTTTTTTTAAGTTGACCTGTGTGAACATCTTCAATTAAAAAATTTTGCAGCTGTTTTACATGAACACACTTTTGAATAGCGCAGTTAAAAGTGCCAGGATGGATTTCAAGGGCTGCTGATTATTGTTGTGGGATTGAAAACATAACCTGGAGTTTCAAGAAGGTGACCTGGGGGACTATTTTCAATTCAGAAATTTTATAGCTGTTTTACATGGAGACACTTTGGAATAGTTTCGCTAATAGTGACAGGGGTGGTTTTCATGGGTTGTTGAATATTATTATTTTCATTGCTTAAACATATGTAGAATGTCTAAGAGCAGAAATGTTATTGTTAACGTTGGGTATCATTATTATAATTTCGCTTGAAATAGTACCGCCTCATGAATCATAGGGAAAGCGCACATCTCTACACAAACAATTATTGCTTAAAGAAATAAAAATTACTAGAAAAGTATATGCAATTATTTTTCTTGACGAATAAGAATAATTTTTGCAAAAAAGTGCAAAAAAGTTCTGAAGTTTTTATGTTTACCTAAGACTTTCTAAGTGTAAAAATTAATAACAACTGATTGTAGATGTTGCTAATGAAAAAATAATGCAGTTCTCTCTGAGTGCTGAAACTGTAAATTTATTTTGCATCCTTGATCTTATTGAATGCAAGTTGCACGGAATTTTGTTACTTTGTAGTTTGTAACCCTCTTCGTCAAAATAGGAAGAACGTCGATGAATCAGATTATGATCAATCTAATAAAAACATCTTTACTTCATCCTCCAAAGTTGATGCGTGTGTATGTCGTGTATTTTTTGAGGCGAGATGCGCCGTGTCCAGGAATGATAAATTTAATAAAAAGTCTTTATTCCATCCTTCCAAGTTAAGGGGTGTGCCTGTCTAATCTTAAGATACTGGGTATTTTTTTATTGGGAACTTGTATTTTTATTCTTCATAAAAGTCACTATACATTTGTATTCATTTTTCCTATTTTTCTGCTAGATAGTGGACACAAATGGATACGGATAGGAAGAAGGGTTGTTTTTGGGGTTCGTGAAGTGCGGAATCGTACAAACGTGTTTTTTGTGTGTCAAAAGATGGTACTCTTTTGCCTCTGTAATTAATCTTTTTATAATTTCATTTTTTCAAAATATCTTTAAACGAATTTAATCTCTATCATTTGTTATAACAATCTAATATCAACGAAAGTATTTAGCCTTCCATCTGTTCATAATAATTTGTTACAATCACACTGCAAAAAAGAGGGGTTGAAACTACAAGTTGTTTTGTAAACTATTATTAACTATTAAATATTGTTTTGTAAAATATTACCACGTGAAACACTGTAACTTCACACTTTCTTGGTAAAATCACCACGTTAATCGCTGTAACTTTACAATTTTTTCGTAGAATTACCACATTGATCAGTGCCTACCAAAATATATTCTCGAAATTCTCTAAATAATCGCAGGATCAGTCACGTTTCCGAGAATTTTCCTACAAAAATACAGGTAGCACTTGTTAAAGATCCAAGTTGCCCTCATAAATTTTCTGAAGGCTCATAAACTGTTTTTTGTAAACATAGTCGACATTTTCATAAACAGCAAGGAATTACAGAGACTGCCTTAAAAGAGGAGGTCCCACTCGGCATTCAAGTAGAAAGGATTCTTTTGAAGTAAAGTTGCAGTGCAGTTGCCAGATGTAAGACCTCCAAAACTGATTTTTTTTCAATTTCCCAATTAGAGATTCGAAAGTCAAAAAATCAAAGTCTACGGATTTTTACAATTGAAAATATCTGAAACTTGCTTTGAAAAATTAAAAAAATATATTTTGTATGTATCTCGTAAACTGTACGTGATACGTAAGAACAGATAGCATTATCAGATTAACCATCAGAAGAATACTCTATAAAAATGTAAATATATAGGTTGTCACATATGGATATATACAGTTGAATCAATAAATAATAATTTGTTAAGTGTTAGAAGGGATTAGTTTTATGAAGGTTTTATGATAGCGAGACCTTGAATATTCTAACTGCCTGTCGTACTTCGGTATCCTCAAGGTTCGACTGCTATAAATTTTATCGTGAAAAAGGACTCAAATCTCTCAAGCTATCTCTAGAGACGAGATCATTCAAATCGAGCCTGCAAATAGCCCGAAACAGGCCTAACTTTTTCTTCAGAGAATATCTAGAGATTTTCTTTCGGTAAAGTGGTATTTTCATTTCAGCTTTGACCACCTTAACACTACTAATGTGGTAATTTTCAACCAACTTCTTTTACAGTGCATATTTGTGCAAAATAAGTTATGCAAAACGAGTTTCCAAACCGATCACAGTCGAGCACTCGCGGACGGTGTGATGGCCGTCGCTTCATCAAGCGCTCCGATGGGGAAACTGCCTGGCTGACACGGCGTGCGCACGCCACACATGCTCCCACGTATAGTACATACTACTTGTATCCTCTGTCGTGCCAAAAATGAGCATCGGACACAACAGTTTTTGGGGACTTTTTTGCCTGTTGTTTGCACAACCCCTCCCCCCTTCTTCACTCCCCTAAAGTTAAGTACAGTTCTCATGGGACTGCTATATAAAATTATGTATAGACTAAAAGTATCAATTATTCAAATTCCATCAAATGGAATTTTAATGGAAAATGAAATGGTTTCTTTAACACTATAATGCAAGAATTCTCGCAATGTTTTAAGAAGTTTTTGAAAATTTCAATTTATTATTTATAATCATTGATAATATTATATTACAATAATATTCTAGTTTTATATAATGACAAAAAATGCGTAATTAAAGTTCCCGATAATGACACTATGATAGGGCGACAGGCCTCGCTCGGGTTTGCTGATACCGTGGGTGTTTTCGACGTCTCACTCGGAGCTCACTCCGAGTTTCCAGGGTAGCTCATAAATTTTCCCCGAAAGTCCGTAGACTGTGGAATAAAAACATAACCTCTAAAAAGTACATGACTGCCAATAACTGTTCTAGATCAAAAAAGGAACAGTGTTCTATAACAATTGTTGAAATTTAGAAATAGTTTAAAACTTCACCTTGCATTTTTATGAATTTCATCCAGTTCTTCTCATTTCCCTTAGATTCCGCTAAATTCTATCGAGTTTTATTTAATTCATTGGTTTCTTGAATTTAAAAAAGAATTCATTCTAATTCTGTTGCATTCACCCAATTCTCTTCGCTCCCATTTTACTCAATTCAATGGAAATTTTTGTATTTTTTAGACAACGTTCAATTCATTCAAATTCTTATGAACTTCAGCAAAGTCTCCTAAATTCCCTTCAATTCTTCTAAACTCACTCTATTCAACTAAAATTGATGGCATTTTTTGAGTTTGTTTCATATCATGCGAATTTCTCTGTTCTTAACTTGAATTGTTTTGAATTCACTCTGAATTCTTGTGGATTTTTCTTCCATTTTGTGTTTTTATGAGTTTCGATAAGTTTACCCTACCGATTTCAATACATATTTAATTGATGAAAATAAGGCTTGATATAAGTGAGAATAGGAGGTGCGTCTTGTGCAATAGAGTAAAATTATATATACATTACATCTTAAAATGATAATAGAATTCTTTAAATCTTAAAAGTTAAATTCTTCTGCTTGTATTCCTTTAATTCCATCATCCTTTTTACATGTAATGCACATAACTTTACCCTAGACTGAAAGTGAATTTTCTTACACTTCGATTTAAAGAAAATACAAATTCAAGTTTAAAAAATTCTTTCTCCCCCAGAAAGTATTTTTTGTTCATTGAAGAATAAGCTCTAAATTTTACAAAACAGACGAAAATTTTGAAAGCATTGTCGCGCTTAGAATACGAAAATTTGCAATTTCACTACTATTAATCTTGTATTATTGTAATTCTATTATCATTTTTACATGTAATGTAAATATATATTTACCTTATAATGCAAGGCACGCCTTCTATTCATCTTGATATCAAAAGCGTTATTTTCAGCAATTATAAATTTAATTAAATCGGTAAGCAAAACTTATTGAAACTTATGCAGAATATTCTCGTTGTATTGTAAAAAAATCCTGTGCATATCATTTCAGAAAAAAAATGTTTGAGGCTATTTCAGACCATTAATTGTAATGAGATTACAAATTTTTCTATTCTAAGCCCGATAGTACGTTAGCGAAATTTGATTCGTTTCATAAAACTTAGGGCTTATTTCTCAGTAAATAAAAAATACTTTCTAAATTTGAAAGAATTTTTTAGCCTTAAATTTTCATTTTTTGAAAATTGAAGACTAACAAAATTCATTTCTAGATGTAAAGCGGCTTAGCAGAACCTCTAAGCAATTCTCTAAGATAAAAGAAAAATCATGGCAGTATTTTTTCGCCAAAAGGAAGAAATTAAGGGAGGTTGTGTTGGCAGAATTTA
The DNA here is from genome assembly GCA_032362435.1 of Melikaiella ostensackeni. Lineage (NCBI taxonomy): Eukaryota > Metazoa > Arthropoda > Insecta > Hymenoptera > Cynipidae > Melikaiella > Melikaiella ostensackeni. The sequence continues at coordinate 20,461,306 of JAUMHM010000050.1, read as the reverse complement.
AAAATTCACATTTTTCGGGACACTGATTTGTATACTTGTAATACGACGTGGTGGTAAATGCAATTCACATCAACATTTTGCAAACTCAAAAACCTCGACGCCATGTCCTCCAGAAAATACAAATTAAGAGCGCCCAAATTGTAATCAATTGATAAAACAGTAATTAGTAAAGTAAAGTTTGAAAATAATTGCAATTAAAAAGAAATTGGAGGGTAGAAAACGACAATATTCCCAGAGGATGTTTCGCGTAATATCCCCAAAGAATTGAGAAAATATAACAAATTCATGAAAGTTATTAAATAATTGCAACTACCAAAAGATTTTGGTGGGTAGAAAATGACCATCTGCTTAGAGGGTGTTCCAAGAAATACAACTAGCTAACTTCGAAATACTGCAAACTATCGACACATCACATTTTTTCAATTAATTTGAATTCATTCGGAACTCACCCTGGATCCTTATCAATTTAACCAGATTTTTCTTTAATTTTTGCAATTCTCTTCAATTTTCCCTGATTTCTTTTGAATTTTTTTGAAATCCCTCAATTCTACTCGATTTAATGGATTTTTATTACATTTTTTCTAATGCACATTAATCACTTTTAATAAATTTTAGTCACTTGTAGTCAGTTTTTCGGTTTAAATAGGTCACTTTTCCACTTTTTCCAAGTAAACTAGGCTGTGGGCAGACCTGTAAATTCCATAAAATGATTAGAAATCACTGGAAATCCGGTGAAACTTCTCGAAATCTTTAGAAATGAATTGAAATTTTGTAAAATACCTTGAATTATTTTGAAATACTTCGACAATCCTTAAAATCTTTCAAAATTCTTCGGGATCTCTAGAAATCTCTTAAAATCCTGTAAAATTCTTTCATAGGCCGTGAAATCTCAAAAGATTCTTGAAAATCTCATGAAATATTCTTGGATCATATGAAATTCTTAGAAAATTTGTGAAATCCCTTAAAATATCCTAGAATCACTCGCAATCCTTTTGTAAGTGCTGTAAAATCTCTTGAAATATTTCGAAAATCCCTGTAAAATATTTTTAAATACTTTGCCGTTCCTGAAAATTCTTTGAAATCCATTCTTACCTTTTAAAGTTTTGTAATATGCCCTAAAATATTTTAAAACCCCTTGAAACGACTTTAAATCTCTCAAAATCCATTGAAATCTTCTTAAATCAATTAACATTCATAGATATTCTGTGAAAGTCTATGAAATCTTTTACTATTCCTTACAGTGTCTAGAAATTATTTGAAATCCCAGAAAAAATGTTTAAATTCCTTGAAATCCCATAACATTCTTCCTAATGTCTTGAAATGGTCTGCAATCCCTTGGAATTCTTTGAAATTCCTCGAAATATGTTAAAATCACTTGAAATTATCAAAACTCCTTTGAAATATTTCGAAATACTTGACATTTCATTAAATCTTTAAGAAACTTTCAAATAATTCGAATGATCAGCCTCTTTGCGTTAAAGAATTGACGAAAATGATTTTTTTTTTATTTAATGAAATTAGGTTTCACTCTCTTATCGAAGTATATAATTTAAGATCTACGAGTATATTTTCAAGAACAGTAAAATATTTTGCAATCATAACGATCACAAATTGAATTACCAGTGGTGAACAAATTGGATTTTAACAGCGAATTTCATTTTTAATTTCAAATGTTTTCGAGATATTTCGTTACATCACTTTTATTAAGATATAATGTTTGAAATACATTATTTTGTACTTATGATAATCCGCATTAAAGTGTAGTTCACATGGAAATTGGAAATTTAATTTAATTATGATTGAGCACCTCTGCACACTCGGAGTGAGTTCAGAGCGAGGCGTCGGAAATACCCCGTGGTTATATCAAATATCACTTTGTTTATTCGTAACGAACGAGCAAATATTATCATCTGTAATTTTTGAAACCGAAGTTTGCGTCATCTTTCTCAAGACATGTGAGCCATAACCTCAAAAATGCTTCATTGGGAACAATAGAAATCGGTTACAGAGTTCTACAGCACGGTCTGTATTTCTGTGAATTTATTCATTCATTACATTTTTACATTCTCATCAGAGAATGTATTAGATTTGTGTGAAATTTGACTCCCTCCGTTTTTGTCAAATGTCCATGTTTTGAGACCCCTAGAACCCGGAAAACATGTTTCTACGAATGTGTCTGCCTGTGTGTCTGTCTGTCTGCCTGTGTGTGTGTGTGTGTCTGTAGACTTTTGGTTTGTGAGCACGATATGAAAAAAAAGTCAAGAAAGGAAAAACGTTTCTTTTTGAAAGCCCTACAAGATTGCCATAACAACTTTTTGAATTTTCTTCAAAAATCGAAAATTTAAATTTTGAGCTAAATAACACGGAATACGAAAGAAAGTTGAGATATCAAAATTGTTGCTTTCACGAAGACCTGAAAACTTGCTCCTAATATTTTTTGGTAGGAGACATAGTTTGTTTTTTGAGTATAGAAAATAGTATTGGAACATTTTTACATTCTCATCAGAGAATGTATTAGATTTGTGTAAAATTTGACCCCACCCCCCGTTTTTGTCAAATGTCTACGTTTTTAGACCCTCTGAACCTGGAAAACATGTTTTTATGAATGTGTCTGTATGTCTGCCTGCCAGTCTGTCTGTGTGTGTGTAGAGTTTTAGTTTGTGAGCACGATAACTTTCGAAAGAATTGACCGATTAAATTGGCCTTTGGTATACTCTTTGAGTATCCTGAAATGAAGGCTAAGTTTGTTAGCCAGCCATTTTGGACAAAAATTCAAAAAGTGGGAGCATTTTTGAAATTTTTGAGACTACTTTTTTTCAAATTTACAAATTCCATGTAAGTATATTCACAGTACTCAAAAAGTCGAACAATTTATCTCTATGACTTTTTTTGCTAAAAAGAAAATTGTGAGAGTAATAGCATTTTCAAAATTCAAAGAAAGAAACGAAAATAAGGATTTAAGCCAAACAATGCACGATATGAAAAAAAGTCAGGAAAAGGAAAACGTTTTTTTTTGGTAGCGCCACAAGATTGTCTCAACAACTTTTTGAATTTTCTTGAAAAATTGAAAATTCAAATTTTGAGCTAAATAACGCGGAATTGGAATATTTTTATTTTTATTTTGAGCCAAACGACGCGACATAAGAAGGAAATAGTCAAAAAAGTATAATTTGTGCTTTTAACAGGTCAAATAAAATTCCTATTAAACATTTCTTTATAGGACCAATCGTAAATCAAGATAATTTTTTTAATCACCTTTTTCACTATTTATTTGTATATATTATACGGTGAGCGCAGAAAATCGAGCGCAAAGCGCGAATATTATGATAAGAATGTATTCCTTAAGGCCGCCGGAGCGCGCGATGAGAATGTGCCCGTGAAGCGGGCAGATATTTTAATAACCATTTACCCTAATTTTTCCAAATTGCCATTTGCCATAATTTTCATTTTTATAAATTACCATTTGCCATTTGACTAATTTAAATTTTTTCGAATTACGTTTTGTCCTAGTTTTTGTTTTTCCGAATTTTCATTTGTCATAATTTTTTTTTGGCTTAAATTAAGATTTTTAAAATACTTTGCTTTCAAAGGGGAAATTCATCAGCAAGTAGAAGGACTATATGTTAATCATTTTGAAAGAGGTGCTTCATGTAATTATATAGTATGACAATTCAGAAAAATAATTATTATGTCATACAGCAATTTGGCAAAATATAATATCAAATCAAACAAAAATTTGGATAAATAAATTGTATGTATGTCATATAATCTACGATCGTTTGTGGCCTAAACCAGTAGGTCGATTGGAAATTCAGAAGCGTGAAAATTAGGGGAAATGTTAATTTGGAATTTAAAAATAAGGTTAAACGGTAATTCTGAAAAATGGGAATATTGTTATTTGACAAAATGTATTTCGATGAAATAAACATTAGGTAAATAGAGTTTGAAATATATTGATGCATCTCAAAGTCACTCCAGTATTCTAGAGCTATTTGAATGAAAGAAAAAATTATTGATCTAATTTTTTCCTTTCCTGGAAGATGTTTTATTCAATTACTCGAGTGTTGAACATTTTTTGGAATATTCAGCAACGCGTGGAATCTTTGCGGTATCGTGAAGACATTTTTAATGCTTTTTTCTCTTGGACCGTGATGCGTGTCAACGATTACTCAGCAAAAGCATCCGGGAATTCTAAGCTTTCGTTTTCATCTTAGTGTTTCCGTAGACCATAAATATCAGACACGCGCACACGCGGACACAAGTGAAAATCACAAGTGCAAGTGCGTACAAGCGTTCACTGCACCCACGTTCTCGCTATTATGTAACTTAAAATTTCAAGGCTTTGTGGGGGCACGCTTGGAATACTTACTTACCTTTGATTAAGTAAACTCTTCAATTCCCGTACTTACGGCAAGCTTCTTACTTTTAGCAACTTCTTTACTTAAAATTTATTTATTTACTTAAAATTGACTGTCCGGGGGAAAACTTACCTCCACTGCTGAATTTCAGCTCGAACGGTGATATTCGGAGAAAACTTTTTTTGCAAGCAATATAGGATTATGTATATGTATAACAGGCGAGCATGCAACATCTGGTTGAAACCAACGACTACTTAGGTGGCCGGTGGCAAACAGTGGGCTACTTTATTTTTTGGGGAAGGATATTGAAGGGTGCCACGGCAAAAGCGGCCAATCCACAAATTTTCGGAAAAAATTTTTCGCTTAAAAAATCTCAAAAAATGAAAGTAACAATTTCCTGAAAGCATTTGCTTCTATTTCAATTTTTATCCCTCCTTCTGGAAACTCTCAGGCCTACCCCCTTATCAAGTGACGCGCTTGCGCAGTGACGTTTGGCAGTCGACATCAGGACGTACAATTTTTTACCCGTGTGATGTTAGCCCCCCGAAATTCAAGTTTTTCAATTTTTTTTTTTTTACATACGTTTGTACGTTGTTTTTACTGTTTGTGCATCCAATATTTTCGTTTGTACCCCCTTAATTATGAAATTAGTGGCAAAATCAATTTCTGGAGGCTAGCTTCACGTATTTTCCCGAAGTTCAAATTTCTTAAATTTTCTTCTTGCATACATTTGTCCGTCGGTTGAATGTTTGTACATGCAATATTTTTGTGCGTACCCTCTTGGTTACCAAGCTACAAGAAAACTACCTCGTTTTTACGGTTATTATTAATAATTTTTTTATCGTTTCATTTTATTTTATGATTTTATTTTACTGCATGTTCGTCCAATACTAAAGTTTGTACCCTCTTGTTTACCAAGCTGGGGGCAAATCAAAATTTCGTGTCATCCCCCCGAAGTTTAAATTTTTCAAATGGTCTCTTCGCATCGGTTTGTGCGTCATTTGTACTGTTTGTACATTCAATATTTTCGTGCGTACCCTCTTCTTCACCAAGCTAAGGACAAATAAAAATTTCGTGTCACCCCCCGAAGTGTAAATTTTTCAAATTTTCTTCTGGCATACGTTGCTTGTATATCAAATTTTTTCGTTTTTATTATCTAGGTTACGTATTCGTCTGAATTTGCACAAATTCTTGAAATACCCCGTCATGATCATGCATATTTACAAAATCTAAACCTTGCTTCTCGAAAGAAAGATGTCAAATGTCTCTCCGACATTTTTCTAAAAATTATATGCATAAAAAAACTAGGAACTTAAACCTAGCATCTTATCTTTAAAATACTTCAAACTATACTCCCACCCCGAAAATTTATTTCAAACCAAATATACTTCGGAATGCCCCAAACTATACAAGCGTACATTTGTATACATAAATACAAAATATTAAGCGAAGGATTAATAAAACCTATAATATGTAGTTTCATTTATTTTGACTGAAACCCTTTCTATGAAAACAGAATGGGAGCCAATTCAACAAGAGCAGTCTTCGTCTCACATTCAAATAAAGATAAATTTCGTGATTTTAATTGAAAATGGTAAAGTGAAGAAAATATTTAACGTGAATTGGAGAGTTTTGATTTAATTAGACGATATTTATCAGTCCGTGAGTATTACTTAGTTTCTTACTTTATACCGCCGCTGCCGTCGTATAAGCAAGGGGCGAGTTTTGAGGATGGTATATATATATATATATATATATATATAGCGGGGTAGAAGAACAGTTTCAAGACTTTCGAAGATAAATTGTTTCATTTTTTGTCTTTGAATTTTTTTTTAATGTTTTGGATGGAATCAACCGAGTTGGGTCATGTCAACCCCCGGCGAGTCATATTGCGGCAAGTCACATTGCGGCAAGTCACATTACGGCAAGTCACATTGGTGGCAAGTCACATTCGCAGCTAGTCACATTGGCGGAATGTCACATTGGCGGCATCTCTCATTTGGGAGAATTTGAAGTCCACAAAGAATTGGCAAAATTGCAGTAAGTCACATTTGCGGTGAATCACATTGCGGCATCTCTCATTTGGTATAATTTGAGGGCCACAAAAAATTGGTAAAAGCGCGGGAAGATACGTCTGTGATTAGTTGCAGAAATAACTTAAGTCAAACTACTAATTTTTGCTTATTTGTTGTGGACTTTAAATGTTTCCTCATGACAGATACCGCAATGTGACTTGCCGAAAATGTGTCTTGCCACAAATGTGACTTGCCGCATTTTTTCTAATTTTTTATGGACTTCAAATTTTTCTGAATGAGAGATGCCGCGAATATGACTAACGGCCAATGTGACACGCTTCTAATGTGACCTGCCCCAAATGTGACTTGCCACAATATGACTTGCCGATATGTGGCATGATCCGTTACGCACGTAAAGTTTCTGACCAGAGTGCGATAGGATGAGTATCCGATATTGAGTGTTTTTCTTCTACTCGCCTGTTTGATTAAGATAACTTTTGTTATATTAGCAAGTGGTATGTTTTTAAGGTGCTTTAAATATATTTTTTGGGTGGCAGTATAGTTTCGAGTTTTTCGAAGTTAAGTTGCTTGATTTTTTCGACTTTGAACATTTTTTGGATTATTTGCAAGGCTGAAGTTAAGACAGATTTCATTATATTAGCGAGGCGTGAATTTTGGCAGGAGCTTTAAATATATTTTTGTGGTGCTAGTATAGTTTCGGGTCTTGCGAAGTTCAGTTGGTCGATTTTGTTGACTTTGAAATTTTTTTGCATTATTTGCATTGTTCAAACTAAGATAGCTTTGATTATATCAGTAAAACGTGTATTTTGGGAGGAGCTTTAAATATATTTTTGGGGTGGCAGTATAGTGTCAGGTCTTCCGAGGTTTAATTGGTCGATTTTTTCAACATTAACATAAGGACAAGGTTGTGTAAATAAGCATGACCATGAATGGATGTTTAAGGAATTTGTACCGATGCATGTACAAACAGTTCAAACGACGTACAAACGTATCTAAAAGGAAAATGTGAAAAATTTTTTATTCGGAGGGATGTTACGAAATTTCGATTTGCCCCTAGCTTGGTAATCAAGAGGGAACAAACCAAAATATTGCATGTACAAATACTTCAAAGGACGTACAAACATATGCAAAGAAGAAATTTAAAAAATTTAAACTTCAGGTGGATCACACGAAATTTTTGTTTGCCCCTTGCTTGGTAACCAAGAGGGTAGAAACGAAAATATTTGATGCACGAACAGTACAAACGACGTACAAATGCATGCAAAAAGAAAATTTGAAAAATTTGTACTTCGAGGGGATGCGTGAAGTTAGCCCCCCGAAATTAGTTTTGCCCCTCATATCGTAACCAAGAGGGTACAAACGAAAATATTGGATGTACAAACAGTTCATGGTACAAACTTCAGACGGGTGTACAAACGCATGCAAAAAGGAAATGTGAAAAATTTGATCTTCGGGGGGCATGACACGAAATTTTTATCTTCCCCTAGCTTGGTAACCAAAGAGTAGACATACGAAAATATCGTATGTACAAATACTACAAAGGACGTACAAACGTATGCGAAAAGAAAATTTGAAAAATTTAAACTTCGGGGGGATAAAACGAAATCTTTGATTTATCCCTAGCTTGGTAAGCCAGAGGGTTAAAACGAAAAATTGGGTGTACAAACAGAACAAACGATGTACAAACGTATGCAAAAAGAAAATTAGAAAAACTTGAATTTCGGGTGGATGACACGAAATGTTTGTTCACCTCTAGCTTGATAACTATTATTATTTTCTTTCGGTTCTAGCCTCGTCATACTACGGGGGGTCAAGGACTTTAGGTGGCATAGGTAAGTAAGGGATATGTAGAAGAAGGGTTAGGTTTTAGATCAATCTAGAAGTCGCATGGTGTTCATTTAAACGACACACTCATTCTACAACATCGCTCCGACATGGGTCGCAAGAGGTTACAAACGAAAATATTGAATGTTCAAACAGTACAAACAACGTACAAATGTATGCAAAAAGAAAATTTGCAAAATTTAAGATTCAGGAGGATGTTACGAAATTAAATGTCTTCTTTCAAAATGAATTCTGCAGGATTTTTAAAATTTCCTGTCATCGATGCCAAAACTTGAAAACCATGTCTGACGTGACTCTAAAGCCCCAAATTTTTCAGTTATTTTTGAGAAATCAGCTAAATTTTTCAAGAAAATTTTATCTCAGTTAATTCTTTAGTTCAATATCTCGGAAGCAGTTTTTATTTTCAATTTGAATTGCGAATTACACTTTTAACCAACGTTTAACATCTAGCGTGTCGTATACGACTGAACCTAAAGCGATAACCTATGGTTCACTTTTTTTAACGTTGTATAACTTTTTAAAGTAAATTTGGTTTTATTCAATTGATCAATTCAATATCTCGAAATCAAATTTCAATTTTTTCTTACATTGGGAATTAGATATTTAATTGATATTCAAAGTATGTGAGGATATGCGACATAACTCTAAATTGACCGTACATTTTTACATCATTCGAGTCTGGGAGACTTTTTGCGTAAATTATCTTTAGTTCGATTCATCAGTGAAATACCTCGAAAGCATGTTTTCATTTTTTTCAAATTGCTAAATCGACTTTAGAAAACGTTTTTTGTCTCTCCTGTAAAATCACGAAAATGTGGATTGACCCCTTTTACCGTGGCACCCTTCACATTGAGTATTTGTCTGCTAAATATATTATTCTCAGTGCACCTTCCAAAAATATGAAAAAAAGTTCGCCAAGATGCGGCCTAGAGTTTGTATGCAATAACGTCACGACCGTGGTGGTTCACAATATCGTGAGAAAGGTTATATATTCTCACTAAATCTTATAGTATCATTTGATCCGATATGTGATCAAAGTCTTGCACAGTGGAGAAACATTTGATAATTACATGAGTACTGCATTGAAAATTACAACTACATTCACAGCTTTGTGCGTAGATTTTCAATTGTTTTCCCGTCGTGCAACGATTTGATTCAATAACGTATCAGTACCAATATAGCTCAGTAATTAGATTTTTCAATTCAAATTAGTTTTAGTCCAACCGGACTAAAAAGATTAGTTATAGTTGATATAGCTTTTTTTTTAGTGCGGAGAAAGGCTAATATTATTTGACGTCAGGCTATTTGGGACCGGTTGGGATCCCAATAGCGTTTCAAAACGAGTTGTATGCAGCTCTTTAACATTTTAAATTATATCACGTGCGCTGCCGTGGATCAAGCTTTGGCCCTATTCAATCTTCTGTTACGAGACACTTTATTAATCCAAGAAAACTTTTCATTTCATGGTAAATAAGATTATGTCAGCCAAAAAATATGTTTACAAATATTTGTTGGCTATAATCTTCGAAGATTTTAATTCTCTTTGTCGAATTAGAATTATTTGTATAACATCACATCTGAATATAAACATTTTCTACTCCACTAGCATACATAAAATATTTATATTTTTACTCAAAATGAAATATCACTTATAATTACGTTAATTATTTCATTATGTTATTATATTAGTGATTGCAATCTCATGAGCACTCGAGCCTACGAAAAGGAATTTAATTAAAAAGAAATTTATATTTGAGAAAATACAGGTTCAATTTATAGGTTATACGAAATTGAGGAGCCTGTTATCTCTGAGCTTCTGACAAAAAATTAGTTTTCACCAATATTATCCTTTCGTTAATATTTAATCATAGTAAATCATTTTTACTCTGAATCATCACTGGTTTATAAGTGAAATGGTAATAAATGGAGGTATCAATTGAAAGGTTGAGGTTCTGTATCGGTAAGGGCTCTCATGTTCCTAATGCAACCTGTATGAATATGTGATTTTCAAGTATACCGATTTCGCGAAGTCAGATTGAACTTTTCAGTATGCAGGACGGTGATAGAGCTCTATCAGTTGGACGCGTTGACTTGATCAGAAATTGTGACATTTATCTTATATCTAAAATAGATAAGAAAAATCAAAACTTGGGCAATGAGCATTCACTGATACTAACTAGGATACTAACTTCTTTCTGGAAATCTCATATCAGTGTAGTTTTATGTAATAGAAAATGCTACACGTTTTTGGGATAGTCACTCACTGCGGGGTTACGTGTTCTGATTTTATTTGGTCCCAGGTTCGGTAAAATTTCAAGTTTTGGGTGTATGTACCTTAAAAAGTTATTTCAAATCCGACTAAATCGAATTAAAAACAATAGAAGAAATTATGCGCAAATTTTATATAAGCTTAATAATAATAGAAAAAAATATGCTTTATATTCCAAGAAAATCATAGCCACTTTTCCAAATATCCTTTCACGTCGGGTCGATACGTGTGAACTCGGCAGTAAGCCTAGTTTGACGATCATGCATATCCATTCGATGTGGCGCGAGAAGAGAGAGAGAGAGAGAGATGCAAGGAGATGCAAAGGAAGAAAAAGATGATGAAAAAGAAAAAAAAAGATTAAAAAATGGGAAAAAAGAAACGAGTATTGAAGATGGCGGCTTGAGCTAGTTTGGAGAGGGAGAGAGAGGAAGGGAAAAGGTGAGGGCGAGAATTGTAGAGAGTGAGAGGGAGGGGGAGAGACGTGAAGTGTAGAGAAGATAGTGTTTCTTTCTCGGTGTTTCTGTCCCGATGAGAGGACTCCAATGCAATGGTGTTGGGTCGGCGTTGCATCAGCCTAGTATTGGTGTTTTTGTGTTTGTGTGTTGGCCGCGTGGGTAACCGGTTTGGCGGGTCCCGAGGCGGGTCCTGCAGTTACTCGATGCACGCATGCATGTACCGTCAACAACACACACGTGTGCCCAGAAATATAAAGCACTTTCACGCACGATCACGTTCTGTACGGACGGACACAAGTGAACCCGCAGCCAAAGATGCGGATCCTCCACCGAACGCATTATACACCAGAGATACTGGTCTAAATATAGTATCACATTTACATACGCGAAGTCCTAAAGACCAGGGCTGGATTAATATGCAGGCGAAATAAACGCAGGCGTCAAAAGAGCCTGGTAACTTCCGACTCTGATTCTCCACTTCATGTTACTGACGTGCATAAATAGTACCCAAAATCCTCTGATCATAATTTTCATTTAAACAAAATTCGTGTTGCCAAATATACATTCACCATCGCTTTTATTTATCTAAAGTGGCATTTAACGCAAATTTTTAATTGTCCCGATTGCCCTTTGAGAGCGTACCAGTATTGTTGCAGGTCACGAAATCAACGTGGAAATCCACTAGGAAGTCTACGTAGGAATCCACGTGCAATTCTATCTGAATTGACATCCATTAATATAGTATAAGCCTATATGAAGTACTAAAAGCTCAAAAATGACATCCTCTTTATGTGTATCTCGTACGGTTTACGAGATATTTACAGTTGAAAAAACTTTTAAATTTCTCCGTAGAACTCCAAGCGGAGCGTTTCAAAATTCCATATATAATTCCACTTCATTAGATGATTTCACGTGGAATTCTACATGAAAATTTCAAACGTTCCACGCAGACTTCCACGTGAATATTTTCAACTGGGACGTTGTTCTGAATCACAATTTCAAAAACTGATTAAATCCCCTTATTCGAACACACTGTAGGTTGGGTTCAAGAATTTTCCCCTAACTGATTTTCAACTCCAACCAGGCACATCTCCTATTCTTCGCGCAACCTATAAAAGAGAATCCCTTATACGACGAGATTCAAAGAGACAGAGAAACGCCCTACCTTAACGCCTAAATAGGTCAATTGAGCCTCTGCACTTGCTTCCCAGACGGATTAACGCTTGATTCTTTTCAGAACAAATTATTGTAGGGAGAAGTAATACCTTTACTTTACTATTGGACAAATAATTTAGTGTCTGGGGGATTAAAAGCGGATTTATATTTTCAGAAGTCACGTGTAAAAAACTGACTTTTCATTATCAGTAAATTTATATATTTACACACGAAATACGAATTAGGAATTTTGATTAACCTCTTGTGTTATTCTGTCAAAGACTTAAATGGAACTCTTTCATTATTCTTGGATCTCAACTATAAGACTAACAATTTATATATTGCAATTTGCACGTCTTACAACTTAACACGTTTCTTCAGATAAAATACAATCTCACTAGCTTATTAATACAATGAATTAAATAGGAAACAGATACTAATCTCCACAATTTCTCAAGAGAATAAGATGACAATGATGAAGCGTTCAAGGACAAATGGCTATATGTGCAAGAAACATCGTTTGTATGCCCGGCGAAGGACAGAGTATCTTCGTGACCAGCCCTGATGAAGAAGACAAGACAAGATGAGGCGTCCTTCGCTACAGCATATATTATAATATTGATCTGCATGGATTCTACTTGAAAAAGTTTCACTTGATATTTTTATGCCTTGAATCTGAATGTGTAAATCGGAATTGCCTAAAGAACCTTTTTTCAACAACATTTTTTTATCACAGAAAAAAGATAAGCAATTTTGTACATCGGAGAAGAACCGAAAACCAACAGTGAATTTCATTTTTGACCGCGGATTTCTAAGATTCTTAGTTCTAGTAGAAAAATATACCAATAGGGTGTACCTTTTTTTAAAAAATAAAAATCCACATAACTTTCTCAGTTTAGGTCAAAATCTTTCGCAATAACAGGTGATAGTCGAAATTTTAAAAGAAATCCAATATGGCAATTTTTGTATATTTGGAATTATGGCATATTTGGCAAAGCAATATACATTTTTCGGCAAAATTCTTCCAAATATCGTTGACCGATCGCCGTATTGAATTTTTTCAAACTGGTATCATCGATTATTGCGTGATTTTGTCTTGCTTTACTAGCCAAATATCAGAAGCTTCTGTGTCGAAAAATGAAGAAATTATTCATTTTTTTTTCAAATTTAACTAGTTACCGTATTGGATATTTCATCAACAGTTCGGCTGTCCCAGATTATTGTATAGTTTCTGGAATTAAACTTTCTTATCTTGCCAAGCTTGAGGGGTTTTGTCGAAAAATTGGGAAATCAATCACTTTCTCCAAATTTCAGTGGTCATCATCTTTTCAAATTTTCGGCCATCACCTATTAATGCAAAGTTTCTTAATTCGTTGAGAATAACAATGATTATAAATTACTCACCTGGATTTTCTTCCATCCACTTGGACTATATCCCAAGAAAAGACCAGATTTTTTCGGGAGTGTGCTATGTGGGAGAAAGGCCCGCCACATCCTTGTTTGATATCCCTTATTTTGCGCAATATTAGTTTCTGATCTCTTACGATGTACATTGTACATCTAAAGATAGTTATTGTTTTTTTTTTTAACATTGTGCTGGACGTGTTCTAAAACTAGGTTAACTTGTTAGTTGGAATTTTGTGACGATTCTGAAAAATGATGTGAATTTCTGTCTTAAAAGGAACTTAGCTACCTTTATTAGCTCAGCCCCAGAATTTTTAGAAGGTTTACTGAAATTGTTTAAAAAAAGAGCAGCTCATAGTACTATGAACTACTATAGACACAGCCATAACTCGACTCATTGAACCAGAGATGAGTCTGTCAAATAATGATAGGTTTTTCAAAGATCTCTCAATAATCAAAACCTTCCATGCCCAAATGCAATTTGACTGTGGATCCAAAGATTGATTCAGAGCACGTATATCTTCGTTACCAGGATAATAAAACGATACCTGTCAAAATATAAGCTGAAAAGCTTATCTGTTCATTATCTTTAATCATTACTCACTAGGCGTAAAATACAAATCTTTCCCCTTATAAAAGCTGGAAACGTACATCGTGGTTCACAAAGATTCAGCAGTGATAAAAATACCTGATCGCATTATTATATAGCAGGTCTAAAAAGAAAGCAGTTTTTTTTAGTATTAAGTTTTTCTCTACGAATTTGAAGTTTTGTGCAGCACTGCGTTCGAGTTTTACCTTTATAGAACTAAAAATGCAAATAATTGTAGCGTTACTTTTTGTTTTCAAAGACATCGATGTAATGCAACAAGCCCGCAAACCACAAATCTTTAGGCGAAAGATGTGCCCGATGAAAATAGAATTAAGACGAATATTAACACTATTCATTTAACTTGAAATGCTCCAACATCAGTAACCAAAAGGAGGTTGAATGAAGAATTTAGGAACGTTTAAAATCTTTTATAATTCTCAAGTTACTAAAGATTAGAATTTGTTCGCTAATGCTGCTTTAAATAGTTAAAGACTTACCAGCTGGAAATATTAATTTTTATGTCATAAAAAAAATAATATCCATGCATATTATATTCAGAACAAAATAGGCAGTCCTAATTGTAAAACATGATTTTCATAAATAACAAGTCCCAGCGAAAATATATGTAATTATAATTATACGCTTCAGTAATCCAAGTGTTGTAAGATTCATAGTGGCTAGATTTAAGCGCGCATCCTGGCTAGCGCCCTATCGGCGAATTTTAGTCCGTACAGCGGCTTGCTTCAAGCCCACATTTCGGCTTGAGACTAATTTTTAAGTTCACAATGGGGCTAAATTTGAGTTCTATATGCAGCTAGTTTAAAGTCTCCAATCCTAGGCTAGTTTTTAGCGGGACTGGTCTTTTTTACATTACACTTTGAAACAAGCCCATTTTTAGGCTTGAATCAAGACTTTTTTTATGTTATGTCAATCGACATGGATAGTTCAGAACCACCTAAGCAAAGTAACACAAATTTTGTCAGGTTTTAACCTCAATTTTGTCAAAAATCTAATGTGCTTAAAAGAAGGTACTAAACTTAAATTTTTATTACATTGAGCGCACACAAACGTTCTAATGATCCATATCCTAACAAATGATGTTACGATTAGTATGAGTTAGATAGCATGAGTTAGATAGAGCTAAAGATTAAGTGAAGATTTATTGTGCATATGACTATACGTACAAATAAGTCTTCTCAGAATAACAACTTTATTTTAAAACCAAACGTTAAAAATAAGAACTCGAAAGGGCGAAGCAATTTATTAGGCTCCCAGACGTAACTATGCATGCACGTGAACCCATGAGCTAAACGAATTATTGAATCTTCTCGTCTCTCCCTTTCTTTCATTTCAAAGTCACTGCTAAAAAATAAATAACTTACGAACGGAACAGCCAGCAGAATCATTTAATTTTCAGGCCTTCCCTTTCCTCCTGGTTTGAAGATGATTCCGTTTATTTCCAGTAAGCCAATATATATTAAGTATTTGTTCTTATCTATATTATTTGCTGAGTGATCCTTATTTTCAAGCCTTGGAAATGTTGTGCTCCATATCGATGATTTCGTGAATTTACACGAGAAAAAGATTCCCACCAAGTTTGAGCTCAAACAAATAATATTTAGAGGTGCCCCCTCTGATTTGAAATTTCTCATGTAATTGACATGGGGAAAACTGATTTAAACTTTAAGAATGTTATAACTTTGTCAGATCTACTCTAAATATAACGCCTATCTAAGGAGTGGCAGATTTAAGAACACTAAAAAAAATGATCGTGTGCAAAATTGATAATTTTGTAAAGATTCAAAATGTCAGACATATCAATTGTTGCAAAACTAACTTTTTCTAAATTTTCTAACTAAATTACGTCAAACTCGGTCGAAAGACAAAGTGTATAATCAAAAAGGAACTGGTAATATGTGCAATGGCCGCCATTTTTAATTTTTCCAGATTTTTCGTGACACATACTACTAATTGATTATAAATTATACATTTTGTCTTTTGACCAAATTTGGCATAATTTTGTTTATAAATATTGAAAAAGTCCATTTTACAAAAACTCAGATGTCTGCATTTTGAATGTTCGTACAGAATAAGGACCACCTTAGAGCACATGACCAACAGATGAAGTCTGAATCATATAGTTCAGAGTATCATCTCTCCTCTTAATGAAGTCAGCTGTTTGGTGATATTTTGTATGCTTATACATTTTCTCTCTGTTATTTTTATTATTATTAATATCATTATTCTTATTAGATCATTTATTTTATAATTGTTCAATTTGAAGTAATTCTTGACGTTAGGTTTTCGAACCAGGTTTGAATAATTAAATTCTTCGATACCTGCTTTTTATAAAAAATACTGACCGAAGTAAATCGAAAAAAATCTAACATCGAAGAATTTAATTTGTGATGCTTTAAAGTTAGCATTGATGAATGGGCTTGACCAGATCTATTTCAAATCAGGCAGGTTCTACACTTCAAGTCGCAGGATACCTCAGCGACATCCATGTTTTCAAAATTCGAAGAAAATAACCAAGAAGATTTTACGGGAAACCCCAAATTTTTTATTTTTTGAAATTTTGTTTTCAAGTCTTTTCTTACATAAGGAAGGCATCTTAGGGTAGGTGCGCCAAATTCCTCCCCCCCCCTTTACATTTGACATTGTAAAAAGAGTAAAAAAAATTGTATAAGCTGCCAATGGGCATGGATTTTCTTCGAACATTTGTGCATGTGTTCAGCATTTGCAAAATGTAAATATATAATATCAATAGGAGATAATAAACAAAATACGAAAATTGCAGAATTAGAAGTTTGAAAAAAGTGTTTTTAATTTCCTCCCCTTAGCCTAGACAATGTTCGTAACGACACATGAATAAAATTGAGCGATTTATTTTTTTATAAAATTTTACAGTCAAATTAAACAATTTCACAGTGTAATAGAAAAAACCGGAAGAAACCCCTTAAAAAGTTATTGGTCAAAGCATTCGGTGCAGATGAATTCTTCATTTTTTATTGTTTATGTCATTTATAAATTTAGTCTTCAAAACCGATGAACAATAGATCAGTCCTGTAATCTTTACGCTTTGAGCACTTTTTATTTCAACTAACTTATACTTTCAAACGTCCGAAATTGAGAATACCTCTCGGGAACGAAATTTGGAATTCGCACGCTTTTACTTCACATAGCGACTGCTCCATCAGGCCACGCCAGCGACTGCCATGATAGTAATGCATATAAAGAAATTACATTATGATCCCTACCAGGCCCTCCAAGCCTCAATGCATTTTCCTGTTACAAAGTTTTGGCTACGAAGTACCGGTACATGACCGCCGGCGGCACCACATCTGCCACACTAATAAAAACATCTTGTCAGTGATAAGCACGGTATGTTTGCATGTGATTGTTATATACCGGCAAGCGTGATAAGCTCTTCCGAATAAAACATTCTATTTCGAAATAATTTTGGCAAATAGTTTTAATTTTTTCAAAGGTATTTTAAAAAGAAAAGGATTCCCGCACACCGAAAGCCATAGTATAAATCGATCCTTGTAAATATCGGAATTCGGAAAATGAAAAAAGGACCTTCCTTGTATCGGTAGGAAAAAACTACGCACGTTCTACCCATATTTATCTAAGAACATGATTCTTTCTATTCATAAAATATTTAACTACACAATTACAGTTTTTATTGTTGAAGTTTAAGGTTAGGAATTCAAGTTAGGAAGAAAAATCAGGACTATTCACTTTTAAAGATTAAAATTAACTTCTATTTACAAAAATATTGATACTTACTTCACATGAATCTTCTGACCATCAATTATAACTAATTTTATATTATTTTTTTGCGTTTTTCACCAGTTCTCACTTCCGTCAAGCACGCGTCGTGCAAATTAATCGTGCATGTGAATGTATGCTCATCATTGACATAAAAGCTTGCTTGTGTTGTGGCATATGTGTTGCCCTCGGCGGTCGTATACCGGTACTTCGTACCCAAGTCACCCAAAAACTTTGTTACGAAAAATGCATTCAGGCTTGGAGGGCCTGATCCCTATAACGTGTCGTAACTTCCAACTAGAACAAATATTCACTTCTACGATTAACATGCTACCAAAGTGAAATTTGCAAAAACTCGCTATCCTCAAAAAACTTTTGATTAATTCCCATTACACAAAAATGCCACCACCAACATCAAAGTCTGTCAGATTACTAAGCTCAACATCACCACCAAGCGGCATTGAAGAAGCGACCATAGGAGCCGAAAAATCCAAGTGGATGAAATTATGCTCGGGGACAAAATTTGGCACACCGATAATACCAGTTTTATGCGGGCTGAACCATTTTTGAGGCAGGGAGAACTTTTTCTCTTGAAAATTGATTTTTTGAATTCTTTCCATAAACGTTGCAAGATATAAAAGAGCAAAAGGTATTTTTTGTGAAACGTTTCTAGGTGCAAACCTTTATATTAACATTTTTTTCTATCTCTCCTTCTTTCTGAGAACATTGCGAAGATTTGATTTTATGAAAACAAATTTTCCTGAGCACAAAAATAGTTTAGCCCGCCTGATACTCACAGAATACTTTCCTTATAAGAGGTTAAATTCAACAAAAAATTAGCAAAAAATATGTTTTTTTTCTTTAAATCGACTTTTTTATATTTTCAAATATATCGCCGCCTTTTTGTTAATTTTGATTCTTTTGTCAAATTATTTTTTGTCAAATAATTTTGAAGTTATTAAATTTTAATTCCAAAAGCTTAAGGGCATGTAGTACATAAGTACTTTATGATAGATAATATTTTTGCGCATGGTGGGCTGGCGAGTTTGAGTCGCCAACTTTTTAAACAAATATTTTCAAAATACTTATAATTTTCACCGTATTTCTTTGATATTTAAACTTATACAAATATGGCGGCCCGTAGTATGGTTATTTCTTTTCGTCTATTACAAGTGTCTGATGAATTTGCAGTCGACGAAAGACGAAAAATTCAATTATGCAATTTATGGTAATTACATAAAAATTCGCAACATGGTATTTCCAAATGAGATAAATTAATTACAATTTCGCATATGAGCGAGGTGAGAAGACAGCTAGAAATGGGACCTGATCAGAGCGACTTTGTCAATGACCCTCATAACGGACTCCCGACAATCTGGTAAATCTGGTGAAACTAATATTCTGAAGAAATAACGACATTTTTAAAGATGTTTCAGGCATAAAAATATATTTTATAACAATAAAAGGCTATTTCTAAAAAGTATATGTTGAATACAGCGCGAAATTTTGAAATTGCTATCTCGCCTGTAAAAGAAAAATTTTGTTTGTTACATAACTTTCAGAAATGATGCTTGTTTATATGCATGCTGATGTACTGAAATTTGTATAATATTGAATTTAATTTTTTTCTCATAATAACACGAGAGCTTATAAAATGCTACGTCTGTGAAGCCTAATTTGAAGGCCAGTATGTCAATTTTATAAAATGACATCCGAAAAACGTGAAATTAAAATGTATTCAAAAAGTGTTAATAACTGCGATATTGATACGTATTTTAAATAAATTTAATATTGTATATATATATAGTTTATTTTTATTTATTATTATTATACCATTAAGCCAAATCCCTTTCGGGGTAAGCGTAACTCGTTCGGTTCTGGTCTCGTTTCACTA
>JAUMHM010000050.1:20431039-20441427 GCA_032362435.1 Melikaiella ostensackeni | reverse complement strand
ATAATTCAAGTATTTTTTAGTCAAATGTCATAACCCAAAGATAAAATTTAACTAAAGTTTGACTAATAATCGAGAATAATTACTTACAACTTAATAATCAGTAGCAGTGACTGGTGTTTTGATTTTAAATAAGTCATTTTTAACTAATTCAGATTTAAAAAATGTTAAAACATTTTTTGAAATTATATATCATATTGCTGGCTATGATTTTTTCAAAATTATATCCGGGAAGACCAATATGCTTTAGTTTTTTCGTATAAAAAAAGAATTATTTGGACCCTCATTTATTATTTTAGCATTTAAAATACCAATATTAATCAAGAAAATATGTGTTAATAAAAAGTATATTAATTTTTTTCTCAATTTTTAAAATTATGACTGATAATTCTGTATGAACACCAAATCTAAATTTATAAAATTCAAGTACATCTTTGAGCTATAAATTAAACAAATAATAGATAATTAATAATTATACCGAAAAATAAACTTAATGATGTAAAAAAAACCAATTTCGCTCAGCGAATAGCACTGTTCGAAAGTGGAGTAACGTTTTTTTCCTCAGGATACTGTTTCACACTATAGTTTCTTAGACTCTCTTCGCAGATTCTACAGGATCCTTTTTTGCGTGTATAGTATAGCTGGACTGAAAAGCGTTTACGGTCTTATATGAAAACAGTCACCCAACTTGAGTTCTGATCAAGTTCTGGATAGGCCGGGATAAGATTCCGTCGGGCAAATAATTCGATTTTCTGTTTCCATAGTCTGCTTGAAAGACGGATAGAGCTAGATAGAAAACCGTTTTCAGTCTTAGAAGGAAATAGTCACGTAATATGAGTTCCCGCAAAGTGCCGGGTAAGGCCAGATTAGATTTCGTCAGGCAAATAACTTAAATTTCTGTTTCCGATGTCCGCTTGAAAGTGGGTTGGAACCAGATAGAAAACCGTTTTGGGTCTTAAATGGGAACAGTAACATAACTTGAGTTACGACATAGTTCCGGTTTGGGCCAGATAAGATTCCGTCGGGCAAATAATTCAAATTTCTGTTTTAGATGTCCGCTTGAAAGCTGGATAGAGCCAGATGAAAACCCGTTTTCGTTCTTAGACGGAAAGACTCCCAACTTGAGTTACGACATAGTTCCAGTTAAGGCCAGATAAGATTCCGCCAGGCAAATAATTCAAATTTCTTTTTCCGATGTCCGCTTGAAAGCTGGATAGAGCCATATGGAAAACCGTTTTCGGCCCTAAACGGAAACAGTCACGCAACTTGAGTTCCGGCAAAGTACCAGATAGGGCCAGATAAGATTCCGTCAGAAAAATAATTCAAACTTCTGTTTCGGATGTCCGGTTGAAAGCTGGATAGAGCCAGATAGAAAATTGTTTTCGGTCTTACATGGAAATAGTCACGTATCTTGAGTTCCGACAAAGTGCCGGATAGAGGCGAATAAATGCCACTTTCGTTATGTCATACCAAATAAAATCCGGATACAACCGCTAGTTTTCCGTGTAAGATATTATGAACCGAATAAGAACCAGATGGGGGCGAAATAGAATCCGAAATGGGCTATCCGGACCTTCAGTCGGTTTTGTATCTGACTCTGTCGGATTCTATCCATTACTTTAAGCAGGGCATGTTCTGGTTCTGTTGACCGCTCACTAGCCAGATAGAGCCCGATAGAATAGCGTTTTCGGTTTCAGATGTAAACTTCCACTTAGATTGAATTCCGACCAAGATCCGGATAGAACAGTATAAGAATCCGCCACGCGAATAATTCCATTTTCCAGTTATGTTGACCGCTCACCAGCAAGATGGAGCCCGATAGAATAGCGTTTTCAGTCTTAGATGCAAACTATCACTTAAGTTCAATTCCGACTAAGATCCGGGTAGAACAGTATAAGAATCCGCCGCGCGAATAATTCCATTTTCTGGTTTTGTTGACCGCTCACTAGCCGGATTGAGCCCGATAGAAAAGCGGTTCGAGTCTTAGATGCAAACTATCACTCAAGTTAATTTCCGACAAAGACCCGGATAGAACAGTGTAAGAATTCGCCGCGCGAATAATTCCATTTTCCGGTTCTGCTGACCACTCACTAGCCGAACAGAGTCACATAGAAAAGCGTTTTCGGTCTTTGTCAAATTAATGACTCGACTCGTGTTCCGATTAAGCTCCGGATAGGGGCGGGTAAATGACTAATTTTACCTTAGTTAAATCTAATTTCGTTACGTTATGTCAAATACAATCCGGATGAAGCCGCTATGTTTCCGCGCATGATATTACACACCGAAAAACGACCAGATAGGGTCGGAATAGATTCCGAAATGGGCAATTCGGAGCCTAATCTGATAATGTATCTGTCTTTTTCCGATCCTATCTGTAATTTTAAGCAGGGCTGCAAACCTTAATGCCAAAAAGCAGCCCCTCTGTTCCATGTACATATGGCTTAAAAGAAAAATAATCTTTTTCAGAATTTTACAGTGCCAATAGGGTCTCGCATTTTTTGGCTCTTCTAAAATGCTCAACTCAATTTTTGGGCTCCAACCCTTAACGTTAAAAATGAATCCTCCTATACTACGTCGATATTTTTTGGGCTGCTTTACTTGAAGGCAGCTAGGATGGAGTTCGCTAAATGTGGTAGGGGTGGTTTCTTAAGTAGGTTGATTATTACTGTGGGGTTGGCGATATCTACTAGAGTCCTGTGAAGGTGACTGGTCTAATTATTTTCTATATGAAATTTTTTTGTCTGCTAAATTTGAAGGCAGCTGAGATGGAGCTCGCTAAATGTGCTAGGGGTGGTTTCTCAGGGTTGCTGATTATTACTGCGGGGTTAGGAATATCTAATGGAGTATTGTGAAGATAATTGTTCTGATTGTTTTTAGTTTGAATTTTTTTGACTGCCTTACTTGAAGACGGCTGAGATGGGGCTCGGTTAGTTAACCGGGGGGGATTTTTTAGGGTTGTTGATTATTACTGTTGGGTTTGGGACTCATATTGGTACCTTGCGAATGTGACTGGTGTGATTATTTTTGATTTAAAATCTTTTTGCTGTTCTTGTGAAGTCCGAAAGGAGCATTAACTTCTTACTTACAGTTTTTTGTGTTTAACATTAAATTTTTTAATTAGTGGTAAGTTTGTAATGGTTTTTTAGTGTTAGGGGTTGATTTTGTAAAATTAGTTTTGGGTGTTTTGGAGAGCTCAAAAATAGCCCAAAATATTAATATGCTTATAATTCGGTCTAGTGCATAATTCGTATTGACGGTAGTTTTTAGGTGATGGGGGTGTTTTTTTCAAATTGATTTCTGCAGTTTTGAAGAGCTCAAAAAGCCCAAAATTCTGGTGCGTTTGATTTTTTCAATTTTTAAAATTTTCTGTAGTGGAGGTGCTGGCGGCCAGCACCTCCATCCAAATGTCGAAAGCTATTCGCACTGCTTCCATTTCCTTTTGTTTTACTGTGGAAAGAAGCTGGGCGATGCTGTTTTCTTTCAAATTTCCTCTAGCGCTTATGGAAAAGCGATGCAAATTACTGCTTTCATGTGTTCGAAAAGTTTTTAAAGCATTTTTTCATTTGTTGAAGCCGTTTTCAACGTAAGCTCGACGTGAATTGATCACAGCTGGATTCCATATATCACTTAGTGTAATTAACTGTTCATTCACAGCTTCGCAACAAATGTAGCAAACAGCTTTATGAAGTGGTTTAATAACAACTACGGAAATATCTTTTTCCACCAATTCAAGTTCTTAGGAACATCACCAACTGCAAAAAAATATTATTTTGATTTGTGAATAATTTATCATTATCAAGAAACAAAAAATGAGGCTTACGAAAGCAAACTGTTGAATATTCCTTCATTTTTTATTTTTTGTACAGTTTTCAAAATATTTGCGAAAATATAAAAAGAATCTTGTTTTTCAGATAACATTGAAAAATAGCAGAGAATAACAGAGGTATCTTAAAAGAGTTTTATAGAAGAACAATTATACTCTGGTGAAATGTATAATCATGAATAAAAAATCAATTGACGTTTGTAAATAAACATCAGTTTCTGTTTGAAAAAATCAAATTTGTTATGAAATCAACTTCAACCGAAATTATGATTAAAGTAATCATTTTCATGATATGAGATGAATTATTCATAATAATTAGAATTAGATTAGATTCATGAATTAGAGAACTATCATCTGATATAAGGTTAATGTCCCAATTTGCGTCCACGTAAGGATTAAATCTGATTTGGAAGCAGAAAATCAAATGTTTATCAACTTCGATTTGATTTGAATCGTGACTGATGCAAGTAAAGGCATTATTTCATAATTAAAAGCTTCTGTTTTGTAAAAATAGCAAAATATTTCGCCAAGAATGTAAAAATCCCAAGAGGTGTCATTGCAGGTATTTGCATCTGCTTCACTCATTATTGTAAATATCTAATTTTCTATCGAATAATAGATACTTCGGTTGCTAATATATAGGAACAAAATTAGTATGAACTTAATAGCGATCGCTTTTTGGAGTTCATTATGCTTCAATTATTTCGAAAACAAATCTAACAATTTACAGATTATGAAACGATGAAAAAATTATGCACTTCTAAAAAATGATCTTTTCTGCATTAAAATCAACAATTTGCTTCATCAAATCACTGTAATTCAGATAAACACTTTCTTCGAATGAATAATTGTATGAATTTATTTATTTAACTAATAATTCATTCGCTTAGGACGTAAATAGGGACATGGACGTGAATTGGGACATTTACTGGAAACAACATTTAACAATTGCGAATCATAACAAATATGTATAATCAAAAAACTTCAAAGTTACGGTTTTCTGTATCACAGTCACTTTTCTCTTCGTTTTCAGTAGTCTTTACGTTTGCATTCTTATTTTCTACATCACAATTGTTATTCTCAGTATCATTTCTACAATCACGAGAGTTATTAACACAGGAATCACAGGTATCCACGATATCGATATTTTCTTTTTCCGCTGAAAAAAAAGTTTCTTTGTTCATTTTCCTCTAAAATTCCGGCAGAGCTTACATCTATAAATTTTTAAAGTATATACATAAAATAAAAAATTCCATGAACGGTATTTTGACATTTGGAGGTTAGAAGCACGTGCACTATAGAAAAGTTTTTTTTCTCTCTTACCTTTAACTCGAACAATAAACCGATCTATCGTTCACATAAGTATTAGTATGTAAGAATTTGGTAGTGAGTCCCATTTTATTTGGGTCAGGTAGTAGGACCAAAGTTATTGTAGGACAGGGATATACACCGAAACACAGAGCACATTCACTAATCCTATCAGTACAGTACAAACGCACTGAGAGTTGAGACACACACAGACCCAAAAGACGCATACGAACAGTAAGGCTAAGTTTGGCAGGTAGAGCTATTGCGCTTGCGTTCGACAGCTCAATGCAAACGCAGTAACTCCACCGAACCACTACAAACGAATGAAATATTTTTGAAAAAAAAGTAAAAAAGTCTAATTTGAAACGAAAAAAATTTGAACTAAGGAACAATTCGTGGTTTTAGTTTTCAAGGTATGGAATTCAATACCTGGATTTGTTCCAGGTATAGAATCCTCCATGGCATTCCTACTATTTCCGCCGTCCCTGCGTGACCAGTTTTGTACAGCGACGAGAGTAAGCGTCTTGCCATAGTAAGATTACAGTAATATGCGAATATTTTAGCTGCTTATTACTATAATAGCCTAAAAATATCTTGGTCTTAACTTGTACTCTAAGTTAAATCATCTCAAACATATTCAAAATGTTAAGAAGAAAGTTCACAATATGATAAGCGTTCTTTTATACCTAATGTATGTATAGAAAAAGCAAACTAAGCAATCTAAAGAAAACAGTACTGTATGACACAATCTCCTTCCTTATTTGTTTATACTCTCTTTTTTACGGGTTTAAGAGTCTTTACAGAACCATTACATGTTTTCTTATCAACAATCCTTGTAGAGTATATACTACCTCACTAACTATTTCTTACATATATCGCCTTAATCACTATTCTTTATCTTAGACGCTTACGACCTTGCCCTGGGCTTCCGTTTCCTCTCACCACTATCAATCGAAAAACTGTAGTTCTATTCCGTAACACTACTTCATTATTTTCCTTCTTTAGGAGTCATTTTTTTGGCTTTTCCCTACCCCGTCCAATCAGCTCTCTCTCTCTCTCTCTCTCAACTATTTCAGTTTCTTCATCCATTCCTCACCCTGACCATTCCCATTTAAAATCCACTCTATTCTCCCTTCCATACTCTTCCCTCCCCCTTTGTCACCTGTACACCTCTCTAACACATGCAACCATGATTCCTGCTCATACCTATATACTTTATACAGATTCTCCTCTTCATTCAATGATACCTACATGCTCTTACCAACTCTCCTATTCTGAATCTCACCACTCTACACCACTTGCTCTTCTTCTTAATCTTTTTAGGCAATTTGGCTCGCTCTCCCTCTTAACCATCCTATACCAGCTGATATACCTTAACTTCGCGATTTTTTACCGGGGTAGCTTCAACTCACCCCCATCCCCAAATTTCCACTCCATAACTTAACACTGACTACACACAATCATAAAATCATTGATTTCGTATGCAGTATCAGTATGGAGTCACATAAATAAAAGTAATAAAACTAGAATTCAAAAATTACAAACATATGGCAAAACAGGTGCCTCAGAATTATTAGAGATGCAAATCCTAGGGACAAAAGTATTGATGTTCATAAAAGCAACCTAATATTCCACTGAATGAATATATATATATATATATAAGAACCAACTAGAAAATTCTACGATACGAAAATTTACGGAATGCTTGAATTGGAAAATGCAAAAATAATTAATAGGGACGAAGCTCATGTGTTAAAGTCAACTGGGGCCAGAGTGGGTCCCAGCCAGGTTGCCCAAGTTCTAGTTGGGCCCCAACTGGGAACCGCAGTTTCGCCCAGGTGGGGTAACTAGCTGGGCCATACTTGGGCGATCCTGTTCACGCCCAATTAATAGTAAAGAAGGGTTCAATTATTAATTAATAAAAAAACGAAGTAACGAATAATTGAGATCTTTTTTTTTAAGTTGACGCTTCTTCATGATTCAAGAACTTTTAGCATCCTGTTGTTCCTTTCGACCTCCATCCCAGTCTCTTCCACCAGTCAGCGCAGTCCCAATAGCATCTGACATATTGTTTTCTCCAATGAATTTGGTTTAGAACCTTTATTAATAGAGCTACACAAATGCTCATCTGAGAATGAGGAAAAGTACAAGATGATCACTTATCTTGTTCATTTTTAGTAAGAAAAAAAACCGAAAGAACTTTGTGAAAATAACCCGATTTGATAAAAACTTGAATGGACTCGACTACAATACAAAATGGCGTATGCGACTGCTTTGGTGCGGTTGGCAAGGCCCTTCCGCGGCATTGCGGCTCGCGCAACCGCATGCGTTAACCAACAAAGGCGGGCTGTTCAAAATTACAAAATGCTAAGTGTTTGAAAAAAGTTCATTGTTTTTTTTTTTACTTGAAAATGTTGCTGCAGATGTGTCAACATTTTGTTAGTGAATACGCTTATATAATTAAGTGTAAATGTCTTTGAAACTGAGGTATAATGTAAAATAATTGTTACATAAGTGCAATTAAGACGGAGTTTTTTTTCCAATGTAAATTTTAAAAAGGGAGATAGGCGAAAGTGAAAAATATACGTGTGCATTGTAAGTGGCAGCTGCAAATCTAGTTTTCTGAGTTGTAAGAAAACATACAATTAAAAAACCAAATGTTAGCAAAAAAAAAAAAGATTATTTGAAATCCATCACATTACAAATACTAAATTTATTATACATACTTTTTTTTATTGAAGAATGATTCATTTGCTTCGTGAGATTATAGTAGAAGAATTAGTTTAATTTACATAGATGAAATATAGGCGCTAAATGGGTGTTCACATTTGGGACCCAGCTAAGTATAAGTAATTGTCAGAATTATAATAGGATTATAGATTCTAAGCTGTAGGATGTATTAGTACATTTAAATTGTAAAACTACTTGAGTAATAATACTCGTTAATTTGATTATGTTTCTGTAAGTGGAGCGCCCAGCTGGGACCCAGCTGAAAGTGCCCAGCTATATATAAAGAATTCTCAAGATTTCGAAATAATTGAAAATTCGATACCATAACACGGATTAGTATATTTTGATTAGACTATTACTTTATTATTACTATTATTTTATTTTATTATTTTTTCGTAAATGGGATGCCCAACTGGGCTAAATTGGGCAGATTTCCACAGGGACTTTAGTCTGTAAGCCTTTCATTGATGCAATAATTTAGTTGTAAGCCAACAACACAAATCTCATAGCTTTTTGTAAAAATTTTAGCGGTTGCACTTGGTAAAGATCTTATGTAAAGTATATGTAACAAGGAGAGACTTGATAGCTTTTCAGATAGGTTAAAGTCGCGAATAAGAAAAACAAAAGTCACTTTTGTACAGAAGAAAAGTCCCTTCTCAGAGAGTGTCCTTTTCTTCTCGAATACACCAACCGTAATAAAAATTACTTTATAAAACTGAAAACTGAACACTTGAAAAGTGAACACTACCAGCAAGTGCTGGAGGATCTTTGAGAGATCTTTAAACCTGAAGTCACAACCCTGCAAACCTTTTTTTTTACCTTTTCAAGTTTCCCCTTCTTAAGGCTGTCCTGGAGCGAGAGCCAAGTGATCAGAATTTGATAAAAATCAATATACATGTAGTTAATGGTGCCTTACGCCACCTTATCAAATTCTAAAAAAATCTGGTGGCTGGGTGTCGAGTTATAAGTTTTCAAAGTTGAGTAGAAATACATGGGCTGTTATGGCAGCGCGTGAATTTTTACTCTTTTTCCCTCCGAAAAAATTCTTCGTAGTAATAGGATCGGCGTGAAAATCAAATATATCGTAAAGTATGACTTCGAAATATAGTACGCGAAGTTTCAGAATGATTCCGTCTGCAGGAGAAAAGTTATATGGGATTAAATTGGCGAATTCACAAAATTCGACAATTGTACTCGAGAATCATGGCAACGTCGCTTTCACTGCCAAGCGCGCGATTCAAATGCACAGACATCCTTTTCTTTTTACCTTCCAATCATCAAATCGGAATTTTCTCTTTAATCGACACTCGTTGCGTGGAAATTGAAGAGAGAGGACCGATTTGACAGTGCCATCGAGATTCACCAAGCGAGTCCCGAGCCTACCTTTTTTCGAAGATTGAGCGTCTCCGACAGATTTTTCATTGGCATCCTCCCACTTACGTTTCATTCGGTCACTCAAAGTTTTTCTTTTTGAATACACTGCTTCACTCACGTTTTTGTTCTCCCATCTGAATAATTTTTTTCGCAATGACATTCATATTGATATCAACTGTCAAATTTGCTCTATGCGTTTTATAGGTTAAAAACGCGGGCTCGCTCGCTGCTGTACCGATACAAGCAACGAGTCTGAGTGAAAACGATGCAGTTAGCATAAGAGCAAAAGAGACAGCGAAAGCGAAGTTGCCAAGAATTACGCGTATAATTGTCGATATTCTTAAGGAAGATATTAAAGAATTTCATTCATTTGTATGATCCGCGAATAGGTTCAATGAATTTAGAAAGCAATATCTTCATAAAATAATAAAAATCTCGCTTGAAATAGGAACTAAAATCCGTATAAATTTTGATCGTATGCAGCTGGCAACGTGATTGAAATGCAATGCTAAAGGATAGGGCACAGTTGTACCACAATGAAAACACTAAAACTCGCTCCAGGACAAACTTAAACAGTTTCTGGTAAACAAAATTCCATTCTGATGACGTCATCGTAGTTCTAGAAATCCTTATCTACAGGGTTGCCATATTTCACCAATATTGGTGCCATATATAAGAAGTTCATTCTTTATATTCACAGTGTACTGACAGACAACCGCAACGTTGCGAAACGCTGTATTCCAGACGTGTTGATTATTATAAAGGCGCAATTCATAAATAACTTTTCAGTTTATTGAAAGAGCTCGTTTAATGAACACTACTGAAAAACAAGCGAAAATTAAAAACTTAGACTATAGTGCTTTGCAAGTAATATTCAAGAAGTGAAAAAGAGAAAAAGTTGTTTCAAACACGAGCAAATATTCAATGGAGATAACTTGATTTCTTGTAACGAACTTTGGCTAATTATCACTAAAACTTTGTCATGAATACAGTGCTGAATCATCAACTTTTATTCGTGACTACGATAAAATTTTGAATTCAATAGAAGAAAATCATGAAAAACTAGAGGAGAAGAAAAATTTATTGAATTACCAAAGTATATACAGAAGAAAAAGGCAGTTTTTAATATTCAAAGTAACGATGGCTACTCATTTCT
>JAUMHM010000050.1:20325910-20340365 GCA_032362435.1 Melikaiella ostensackeni | reverse complement strand
CCCTCAGCTCCCAGAGAAGCAGCCGGAGCTTTCTCCTTACCTTGTTCCTTTTTGGTTGGGTTCTCCATAAAAATCTTTACCAGCGCATCGTGCACAGAGGAGCGGGTCGGAATAGTTGGGTACGGGTATACCCTCGGACCCTCGAACTTATTATAATAACTCATCCGACTGTAATTAGAATTCTTTATACAAATTTATTAGTTTTTTGTGAACAATAAAAAAGTAGAAAGTGGTTTCCTCAAAATTAACAGTATTTTCCTTTAAATAAATGATTCTTTACTATAATAAGTATTCCTCGTTATGATTATTAATTAATCATCTGACTATAATTATGAATTGTTCATAAAAAATTATGCATTCAAAAACAAAATGATGATTCAAATAATAAATAAATTATTCATTTATTCATCAATTTTTCATATTCGTATTGATAAATAAATCAATAATTGATAATAATAAAAAGTAGAAAGTGGTTTCTTCAAAATTAATAGTAGTTTTCTTAAAATGAATGATTACAAATAATTTCAAATGAATTTATTTAAAATTATAAAATTGATAAATTTTTATGAGAAATTAATAATTATTTTCGGATCAGTAATTATAATAAGGTTTTTCATCATGGTAAGAAATGATTTATTTAAATAAAACTACCGTTAATTTTAAGAAACCACTTTCTACTTTTTATTTGCTTATAACAAATTTTAAAAGGTTCACACTTGTTTAAACTCATTGTGAAACATTTCTGAATAGTTTTTTTCGATGATTTTAGTCAATTCTGAATCAAGGCGAATAAGAAAAAAAATGATGTACTTAAAAACTGTTCCGCGGTATACTGGAGCATAACGTCCAAACGCGAGCGCGAGGACTTTTTTTACACTCGGCCCTGTATCTTGGAATACCTTAATTTTGCCATTTTCTGTCTTGACATTTTTCATAGTAAAAAAGTCAAGCTTTCTTGCGAAATTGCGAAAAAATTGAATAATCAATTAATTGATTCAAAGAATAGCCAAACAACTGGCTGGGATGGGTGGTTAACCTGGTCTATAAATTTGGCGAATATCTACTGTTGGATAGGCGAACATATTCCCATAATTTGAATACAATCGAAAAATATGACTTTTAAAGTTGGAGCAGTTGAGAAATAATGCATCATATAGGGACAGATGTTACTTGGATTTGTGTTTTTTTCTTACTTTTCAGGATGAGTATGTCGAGCATAAGACATCGATTATTCAATGTAAAAGTAATACAAGTGGGTCTTGTGTAGCGACGGGAGATGCAAATGGAATTGTCAAAGTATGGATTCCGACGCCATCGCCAAAGTAAGTTTATAAGTACAATTTGGAAAAATTATAATAATCATAGTTAGAAAATTCAAAATAACAAGAAAAGAGAATGATAAAAATTGGAGAAAAAAATAAAAATTGTCGAATTAAAAATAAGAAAGAATTTTCTGGAATACTTGTATCTTTGAATATATCTGATGCAAAGAGCTATCCATTTGAGCGAACACACACAAGACAATTGAAGATGTTCTAACTTCACATCGCTCAATTGAAAGCATATGCAAGAATCTAAACTACCGGACCTGTCTGTTCTTCTATACTAGGATGTCAGAAGACGAGGCGGGGCCTTATTAAAAAGTAATGTCAGCTCATGTAAACTAGAGTACTACACATAGAAAGCCATAACTACGCTTTGTAAACAATAAAAAGTTATATTCTGTTTTTATTTTTTTATTTTCAGACATAACTCTTAAGATACTTAGTTTTTGAAATAAGTCTGCAACACAACTTAGAATTAGATCGGAAAATTAAAAAAGCATGAAAATATGTGTTTCTTATGTCTAAAAGTGAAATAAACAAAAAAAATTTAATTCTAAGATGTCCTATAGATATATTTAAAAACCTACGTATCTTGAGATTTGCGTCTTGAAATAAAAGAGAAACAGAATAGAACTTTTTATCCTTCAAAGAGGATTATTGTTTTTGCCTTCATATGACAGTACTCTGGTTTGTATTAGTTTATGTTAGGTGATATTACTTTTTAATAAGTCCCAGATTCATTTTCTGACATCTTTGTAAAACAGTTACTCACTTCACGCAAAAAACGGTATTTCATGAGAAGAACTGTGAAAGATGGAAAATATCGTTCCAAGGGATAGTTTGAAAAAGTTCAAGGGTAGTTTTCTATCCATGGCACACATTTTAACTTTTTGAAGATCATTTTTAATCATTCGAGGCCCAAAATATCTAAGGTATGTAAAAAAGCACATAATGAATTTCAGACCCCCTATAGAGGGTGGTTTTTTCACTTTTATGGATTGTATTCTGAATAAAATTAAGGTGGAATTTTTTTCAGTGGTACCTTTCATCATTTTATTGTCATACTTATTGCTTTTACGTAAGTCGCTTGTCATTTTCACGCACAAATAAATAATTAACACTTTTTAGGGTGTAAAGACATTGAGGAGCGAGTTAAACGTTTTTTTAAAGTTATAAAAAATTTCACAATTATTTTTATATCAGATAAAAAAAAATAGGGGGATGAGACAACAAAAACAGACAATTTTATTCTTAGGGTCACCCTATTCATCTACGCTTTCAAAGTTTTCGGTTAGAAAATTGATCGGATTTCATTAAATTTTCAACTGTCCAAGAAAACGTTAAGTTTTCGTGGGCACCTTAGTTACTGTAAGTGGATTATGGAGAAGTGGGTGAGGTACATTTTTGCGAATTCTACCTTTACTAATCTACTGCCTACTTTTCTTAGCTTAGAGACATTTCTATTACAATGCAAATCAATATTTTTATATTTAGAATTCTACAGAAATACAAGTAGTGAAATTAATATTAATGAAAATAGTGATTTGTGTTGCATAATTTTCTGTTCATGTGATTAAAGTAGGGTAATTGAACATATTGAAAATTATGTAATTAAAATGTATTATATAATAATAAATAATAAATAATGTTATTTCTAATAGCTCTTAAAAGCATTCAAAGGCGATTAATATCACCTCCAATGCTCTCGACCACTGCGTAAGGACAAAAGTGGTAAAGGACGGACTCCAAATTACACCATACACCTAATTTTATGTCTACGACAACATTGTCACAAGAGATTTTACACATCGTATTGAATTCATAACATATTTAACTTATCAGGCACTTAACTTAGTCCGTGGCTGATGATGAAAAAACCGGGATCACCCAAGATAAAGTTTCAACAAAATTGATAATACCTTTTTCTAGGAGCCTGGGTGAATCAGGCGGTTAAGCTCTTCGACTTCGTATTAGAGGTCCGGGGTTTGATTCCTTAACCGGCACCTAAGAAAATGTTTTCATATACTTTTACCGAGGTTCTGGTGGTTCGGAGTTCACCTTGAGCTGTGGGTCCCCCATCATGCACTTCGCTCCAACCGAGCCCACAGATTGTGGGATGAAAATTATACTACACTGCCCAATATGTAAAATGTAGCATATCACTGCCATCAGATCACTTGATTGCATTACAAAAATGCGTCTGTGACTGATTATATGAAACCGGAATAGCTCTGTGGAGAATGTTTAGTTTGGTATAAATATCCAACTCTAAAAGTTCCTTAGACATATTGGGCTGTGACCATCTCAAGTGTGAGAATTTTTTTTTTTCTATAATATCATAATATCAATATTCATCAATTTGCATTATAAAAATGCGTCCGTCGCTGATGACATAAAATCGGGATATTCCTGTGCAAAGTATTCAGTGTAGTACAAAATATCCAACCAACCAGGAACGGCACAATCCACACAGATCCACGTGGAGTTCGGACTAGATAAATGCAGAACAGTGCATTCAATCAGGGGAGAATTAGGGGCCGCAGAATTGGAGAACGAGAATTAGGAAAGTATTTGGGCAATTACTGAGGGTAAGTCAAACAAGTGCCTGGGTATTCTTGAGTCTAAGGGTATTCAGCATACGATAGTTAAGGAAAGCCTAATGACTGTCTCCACTACAAAATTCAGATTGTTTCAAAAGAGTATTCCCAACTCGCCCAACAAAGTCAGGGCTATTAACACCTATGCCACCCCTGTCCTCACGTACTCGCATAGAGTTTCGGTATTTTTTTCATATAGTGAGCCGATAGTTTTATTGAATATAATAAACGTTGCTTGCTTTAAAAACTTCTTGCTCTCACTTTGAGGGTGCAGTATTCCATAAAACGAAGTATCAATCAAAAATTATCACGAATATGAGTATATATCTAGAACCTCTCGCCCTGATGTCCCTCAAAGATATTTAAGTAGTTTTAGTAAATACCAAAAAAATTTTTGTTTCAAGATGTGTATTATAAAGTAAGTTATAATCTAGAAATAGGTTTGAATAGATTTATACTCTGGATCAAAAGTAATAGCAGTTTGAATGAAAGGATAGTTTTACCATGACATAAAGTGGGTAAAGGCGTTGTAGATATCAACCAATTGTGTATATCACAAGTTATACAGTTGCGAGACTACTTTAACAATAAACGAGATATTGCGCTTTACAACACCATCTGTAAAGCAGTCTTCGATTACACGCCTGTGACATTGTCCCCAGATGAAGCCTTGAATATCAGGACAGAAATCATATGGGAATTAGAAACGTAATGGAGACGAAAAGCTATCCGCAGCAAGCAGCCCAAAACGTTAGAACAGCATGAAGTGGACAGAGAGGAATCCAATATTTGGTTGTAAAAGGGCGCTCTGCTTTCGGAAAAAGAGGGATTCGTGATAGTGCTTTAGGGTTGTCAGCACCAGAAACTATCGCAAGCACATGTTACATCAAGACGTGGTTGATAGGTGCCGATTGTGTGAAAATACCAACAAATCAATCCAGCAAATTATTGATGGTTGTCCCATAATAGCTCAGAGAGAGTACACGCACAAACATAATGATGTAGCGGACATTATACATCGACAACTTGCCCTCAGCCTGGGACTATTAGCAGAATGAATATCTTTCTATAGATACATTCTTGTGCCCGTTTTAGAAAACGAAGACTACATCTTATACTGTGATGTAGCTATCCAGGCGGATCATCATCCGAGCCAATTAAGCCGACATCTCGATGCGTGAGAGAAAAGGTGCTAGAGACTATATCCTCGACATTGCTTGTCCACTTAACTGGAACCTGTGGGCAACCTACACAAGCAGGATCCATTAGTGTAGCGAGATAAGTGATGAAGTAAAGACAATATGGAGGAATGTGGAACATGCGCATATTCATCTTATTGTGACTTCGGCTACGACAATACGCACGCAAGATGCAATTAATATCTTGAACATCTAGGAGTCAGCAGGCTTCTAGCAGCAGCTCGAAAAGTGGTTTTACTAAACACCTGTTGCATTGTAAGATGACGCAAGAGGTTTCAAACATCGCTATAGACTTTGACATCTTTGACTCATCCAAAGAACGAGGTTCATCTGAGATAATTTGAATAATGCAAAATATATTCTGAATCCTTCAAAGGTATTAGAGAACAACATCGACTATTCTTACTCAAGCATCCGCACCTAACCACAAGAATAAATAAACAGAATGTAGCAAACCAAAACCACTCAATATCTGTTGAAAAACTGCTTTCAGCTGTTGAAATAGCTACCATCAAAATGGAAGTGGAACAACAGCCTCCTATTGATAAACTCCCTCTGGAAGGTGTGGATAACGAAGACCTGATTGAAGCTGAAGTCATAGGTACTAGGGATAGTGAAGAACATGTACATTACGGAGGATCTTTATGCACTAATAGGATACCTTATTAATAAGGTTTGGGCTATGCATTTGAACGCAGAAAACAGCGTTACAAGTGCAATCTTTTTTGTACTGTGCAGCTATGGCAGTCGTTGGAACCTTGGGCCGTAGAACTAGGCATACAAATACAGTCTTTCTCCCAGGAAGGGAACGAGATCCACCATGAAAAATTAGGTTGGATGTCAGCAAAGTAATAAGTAAATTGGGTCGTTTGACTTAATATAAAATGGAAAAAAGAACCAGAAATCTGATACACCACGTGATTGAAATCATCCACCCTCGGCACTTTGAGGCATTGGAAGACATGGCTTAATACTGGTCGGGTGTTTAGGAAAAATAAACAAAAGCAACCTAGGCGCTACGTGCTTCGAACTAGAGAAAGAAAGAGCAAGCAATAATCTTGTCATTGAACCTACTAACATCACACTCAGACGTTCCAGAGATTTGAAAAAGGCAAGTATCTGGAAAGTCCTAAGTCTGAACATGGTGCACGAATTCTGGTCGCAGGAGCAGGTGAAATGGGGGGAACAGGGAACACGGGTCGGATGAGAGGAAGGTGACAGGGGACTGAGGCAAGGCTGTTCGCTAAGCCCGATGCTATTCGCAGTTTTAATTTCAGATATAGAGGGGGAGTGAGAAAAAGGAATGGAAAGGCAATCGATAATAAAAAAGAAGAGATCTAGAACGCTAGCATATGCCGGCGATATTGTGATATTAGCGAAGAAGAAAGAAGCTCTGAAGGGAATGATGAGAAGGCTAGAAAGGTTCGTAGAGGACAAGAAGCTAATTCTCAATATGCGAAAGTCTATGATCCGGGAAGAAGATTTAAAATAAGGGTGAGCACAGGAAAAAAAGCATGTAAATGGTTTAGAAGCTAAGAGAAGGCATGAGGTGGGTCAAAATTTGCAGATAGTTCTGAGAGAGGCAAGGAAACGGAGGTGTTAGAGAGATATAACAGGCTAATGCAATTAAAGTATAATGATGAAT
Organism: Melikaiella ostensackeni; assembly: GCA_032362435.1. Taxonomy (NCBI): domain Eukaryota; kingdom Metazoa; phylum Arthropoda; class Insecta; order Hymenoptera; family Cynipidae; genus Melikaiella; species Melikaiella ostensackeni. The sequence goes on along the minus strand of JAUMHM010000050.1, from coordinate 20,333,599 downwards.
ACAAGTGGGTAAGAGTAGAAGGGAGATCAAAATATTCAAAAGAAAAAGGTGAAAAGAGAAGTAAAATGGTAATAGCGAGGACCAAATGTTGAAATATGGAGGAATGGAAAAGATACTGGTTGGATGAGGAGAAGAGATCCTGTAAGTTATGTACCAGAGGAGAGGCTATGTTTGAACATTGGATGAGAGGCTGTGTGGAAGTGGAGGAGAAAGGAATGACAATCGGAAAGCTCATGCAGGAGACCGGTTCTCTCTCAAGAAGGCGGAGTAGGGTGCGTGGCGTAGGAGGGAAGCATAGTGGATAAAAAAGTATGTACAAAAATTAGGTGAATTTCGAGCGGTTAAGGAGGAAGAGGGCACCCCCACATATGTGAAGAGTGGAGGTAGAAAATATGGAACTGAATGTGCGCAGAGGCAAAATGAAGTTTGGCACGGATTCGTGTAATCGGTACCCTTTCTCGTATATGTAAATAGGATAATAAAAGTTTCAGGACTGACGTATAAGCGAAGGTGAAACCATGTGAAGGGCAAGAGAAAGGCAGGTGTACAGATTCTGAGATGAGTAGAGCGTACAGTGTGGATGGAGAGGCAATAAAGAATATAAGGATGTAAAAAGAATGTAAAAAGGTGGAAAAATTTGTTAGAATATAAGGAAAATTGAAATGTAAACTAGGTTAAGGAAAACTTTATAACGAAAAAAAGTGTATAGTAAACGTGTAATCAATGCTAGGCAGAAAGGCTGAATTTAATAAAAATACAAGTACGCATTAAGACTTATTCAGCATGCGATAGTTAAGAAAATCCTCAAGTAAGTTAAAGATATTTCTCTCAACTCGTACAACAAAATCAGGCCTATTAACACCTATTCCATCCCTGTCCTCAAGTACTCTTTCAGGCTCATCAAATGATCGAGTAATGCGGCGATTGCAAGGGAGTTCTACCACGACAAAGAGGGGGTAGGGGCGTTGTAGATGTCAAGCAACTGTGTATATCACAACTTATTCAGTTGCGAGACTATTCAAACAGCAAGCTAGATTTTACGCTTTAAGAGAAGCGCCTGATTTAGAAGGCCGAAAAAAGTGTGAATTGCAGGAATTTTTTTTTAGGGAAAATAAAAGTGATCACTGTGAGATTTGGAGGATATTTTTGCATACACTTAACGCGTCGAAAAATTATTTTGGCACAAAAAAATATGGAAAATTAGTATGAAAATCAAGGCCATGATGGTACCGCCTGGCTGCTGATTTAGCTGCACTGTGTACACTCTAGCGTTCGTAATTTTCACCTGAAACCAAAAATGAAGTTCTCTCATAAATCCTACATGGTTGCCTATTATGTGAATTGAAGAGTTTGAAAAAAGTTTCAAAATTGCAAATTTTACATGACTTTGAACACGAAATTTCAATTTTCACCCTAAAAATCCCACTTTTTCTATTGCAAAAAATGGTATAATTCAACTTTAACAGAAAAAAATTATTTACATAGAAGAGAAACTAGTTACCTCCGAAATACGCCCAGGTAGAGCTTAATCAGTTGATTAGAAATTTTGTATATCGTGTACACAAACTTCAAACACAGCGTTTTAAGACAAATGCGTTGAAATTTTTCAGAACATGAGAGTACTATTCATTGAAAACTCACGGCAGCCACAGGCGACTAATCTGCGATGCCAGATCCATACATCAGTCTTTCAGCTTCCCCATACAACTCGTTTTGAGCAATTAATTTCTTTCTCTGAGCTGTACGAGCCGTTTTCCATTGACGTTCTGCAGGTTGTAACTCGAGAAATACTTTGTATTTCGAATTATAATGTTGGGAGCATATTCTTTGGTAGTTCTACTTTCAGTTGAGACTACTTTTGGAAAATCGATTTTTTTGAACCGGTAAACCAGGCGCCCCCCTTAAAACACCATTTGTGTAGGAGATCTCGGTTAAACGTCTTTAATACTTTCCTCAGAGGAAGCTTTAGATGTCAGGCCAGAAACCTGAGAGGGACTAGAAACGCAGTGGAGACAAAAAGCTGTCCACGTGGTTGACAGGTGCCAATTGTGTGGAAATATCAACGAATCCATCGAGCACATTATTGATGGTTGTCGCGTAATAACTCTGATAGAGTACACACACAAACATAATGATATAGCGTGCATTATACTTCAACACCTTGCCCTCAGCCTGGGACTATTAGCAGAATGAATGTCTTTCTATAGATACATTCTTGTGCCCGTTTTAGAAAACGAAGACTACATCTTATACTGTGATGTAGCTATCCAGGCGGATCATCATCCGAGCCAATTAAGCCGACATCTCGATTCGTTAGAAAAAAGGAATGTATACGTCATCGACATTGCTTGTCCACTTAACCGAAACTTGCAGGCAATCTATATAATCAAGATTCATAAGTATAGCAAGCTAAGACATGAAGTAAGGACAATATGGAGGAATGTGAAACATGCATCTATTTATCCTATTGTGATCCTATATAATTTTAACATCTTTAGCTTAACAGGCACGTGACATAGTCCGTGGATGATGATAGAAGAAATCGGTTTCGTCCGAGATAAAGTTAAAAAGTAACAATAAAATAGAATGTCTACTTTACATACTGCCTTTTTTTCTAGCTTGGACACATTTGCATGTTAATGCAAATTAATATTTAATGTATATTAATATTTGTGTTGTACAATGAATTCGATGTTTTGACATTTTTGCGGGTAACATCAATGTATTTATTTAAACAATTTTCCTCGTAAAATAAATTATATAAATATTTGAGTGAAATCTGGATAAATCTGACAGTTGCAGTCATTTTTTTATTAAAACAAAATTATTTTTCTGAAAAATTTTGATAAAAAATGAATATTTGCAAGGAGGTGATCAGAATTGGATTTTTTTTAAATCCCATAAATTTCCTAATGAGAAAAACCACCGAGTAGACAGTTCGGTAGGTAGAGCGTGCTGCTTGTAGTCGCAAGATTGCGGGCTCGATACTCGCTCCCTTTCCCCTTTCAAAATTCGTTTTTTTGTTTTCATGTATCGAAATGTTTATTTATTAAATTGTCATGTAAAATTAAGTAAAAATAAAATTTCTTAACACTTGTTTTCAATACAGAATTCGCTTAATCATATGTTCATCCTTTTGTTCCTTGTAAAATAAATTACTCGTGTAAATATTCTATTCAAGCGTAAATCTGTTTGAAAAATTTGTTTAATAGAAAAGAAATATTTGTTTAAACAATTTTCATCAAAAAATAAATATTTAGAAAATGTTTAGCAATGATTGTTATTCGATATTAGTCTTTTATTATTCAAGCAACTTTTATTAGTTCATAATGCTAAATCTGAAATGTTTAAATAATGTGAATTTAACACTAAATAAGTTTATTTAAACATTCTATTTCTAATAATGTCGAATTAAAAATACGAAATTTATATTTGCTGTATTTACGCGGAAACGCATGGTCCATCATGGAATAAGTAATTTATGGATTACCTGAGTTGTTTACGGTTGAATCACTTCTGCTTTTTGCTAATGATCTTATCGATATTGAAATTTAAATTACACGATTTCCAAGTGGTCGCTTCCTGAATTTATGAGAAACAGCCGTTGTAATTTTTAGTGATAACAAAATATTGAATGCTTGAAATAAGCTCATGAAAATCATGGTTTCAAGCAAAACCGCCATTTTTGTGACCTAAAAAATAATCACAATAATCATTTGTTTGATACATTTATTTTAGAAAGTCTTTCTGCATTACCTCTAAATATTATTTGAAAATGATTTTAAAAATAGCAATTAGTTTTTCAGTGCGAGGTACAAGTTTCCATTGCTGCAAGTATTAAAAAATCGAAAGTCGGACTTCCAAGCTAAAGCGTGAACCACCGTGCCGAAAGCTGAATGGCATCTGGGTGAGGTGTCATTTACGGTTTTTCTGGGATACCGGGCGACTTCTTTGAGTATGCAGCCTTACCCTTGCATGCAGGGCCCTTGAAGAGTGGACGAACCCTTCCCCTAGCTGCTCTTGGGAACAACTATGAGAACATTAAATCCAGTTGTGAATGCGGTTCAAAATGATCGAAAGCGCAGAGCATCCGATAGTGGGTCGGTAAACAGTGCCGATCGCCCTAGAGTTCGGGGTGTTGCAAATAATTTGGTTTGAAAAATGATGACAAATTGGCGAGACGATCGACGTCTTGGGTGGTCGGATCGACTCAGGGATGACTTGCTGGGTTGCTACGATGTCAGCATTATCCCCGATCGCAGAGGTTTAATGGCGCACCTGCACACTTTGTGGTGTCAGAAACACCCAGAGCTTTCGCACGTTTCGCAGCAGGCACTGCGAAGCCGCGCAGACAACCTCTTGCGAACAGGATATGTACGCGGAACGCTTCCCCAACTGCTGCAAGGACAAGCCGCAGACGAAGAGGTGGAAGCGACATTAAAACCAACCGCGGAAATCAGGCACATCCCGAGAGATGATGGCAATTTCAGTATAAGGAGGGACATTAACATCCAGGTTCCTCCTAAGCCCCAAGATCTGGCCCAAGTGGATGCCGCCGTCCGTGAAAATCTCTTGGAGGAGTCCGACCTCTGGACCTTCACGTGTTCAATTTATGATGCGGTGAGAGCTGTGGCCGATTCAAATCGAAGGGTAAAGCCGACGATAGATCAAAAGACCAAAACGCGCTCGCATCAACTGAACAAGAAGATTAGCTGAGCTAGGCAGAACGCGTCCCGTATTCAGTGTGTGAATAACTACATAACATCTGGTAAGCCTTTTATGATAAGGGTCCAAAATTTCGCTCATGAACTGAGGATCCACCATCACACATTAAACAAGTCAAAACTGCTGACGATCAAGCAGCATATTTTGGACAAAATACGGATGTTATCTGACGCAAGGAGGAGAATAAAGAAGAGGGAGGGATGGGTCAGGAAGAATCAACAGTTTCTCGCTGACTCATCGCGCCTCTTCAGCGATTCCTGTGCTACTGTCGAAAATTCGGCACCCATTGAATGAAGACACTGACAACATGATGCGTTTCAAGGAGCTATGCAACAATCTCATAACATTCGACGAACAATACTCACCAATCACTGTCGAAGAGGTGAAGAAAGCACTGATGAGCACGAAGAACTTATTCTCTGCGAGACCAGATGGTATCAAGAACTTCTGGTACAAGAAATTTACTTCTACACAGCAATTGGCCCGGATGTTCACCTCATATTTAAAGTTGGAGACACCCCTTCCGCAGTGGCTGGTGTTGGGACGCACTGTACTCTTACCGAAGAAAGGCGATTTGGCCAACCCAAGGAATTACAGGCCAATAACTTGTGCAAACACGCTGTATAAGATCTTTACAGCTATTCTGAACGACAGGATTGTTCGGACCATTGGACCTGAGTGGAGAGAGATCTACGAACAACGTGGATCGAAAAGGGGCGTAGCAGGCTGTCGAGAAAACCTGCTGATCGACAGAAGCACCTGCAAAGACGCTGCAGTCTACAATCGCAATCTGTCGATGGCCTGAATTGATTACCAGGAAGCTTTCGATTCAACCACTCAGAGACTTATCATCTGTCTGTTGGAAATCTTGAAGGTTTATCCATACATAGTGGGATGCATAGAGATATTGATGCCCCGTTGGAAATCCAGATTTACTATCTCATCTTGAAAACATCGTGTGACAACTAGCAGCGTCACCTTCCAGAGAAGCGTCTTTCAGGGTGACATCATGAGCCCTCTCCTCTTCTGTATCACACTTCTGCCACTATCTCTCGTGTTTGACGATTCTCCTGCGTACCTCTGCGGCGATACTGAAAATCGCGAGCATAAGGGCACTCATGTATTTTATATGGATGACTCGAAGATCTTTGTTTCTGTAACACAGCATCTCGAGGATACTGTAAAGATCGTCGAGGGGTACACACGAGAAACTGGTATGGACTTTGAATCGCACAAATGTGCCAAGATTCATTTGAAGGGAGGACGACTTGATAGCGTTCGCGACGACCCTGAGCTCATGGGCAGGAGTGCTGTTAGACGCTTTGGCGCTAGAGAGACCTACCTATACCTAGATGTTCCAGAGAGCTGTATGCAGAATATAAAATCAGTGGAGGAGGCTCTCCGCAGCTGATACAAGCGTCTCTTCCAACAGGTTTGGTCTTCCAATTTGTCGTCGTTGAACAAGATATCTACAACTAACATGCTTGCCGTCCCGGTTCTACTCTATTTATTTGGGCTGGTTTCATGGACGATGCACTAACCCTGCGATATCGCTATACGTGAGATCATGCATCTGTAGAAGAGCTTGCATATCAGCTCGTCCGTTCCGTGCTTATACATCCCATACCGTAAAGCCGGGCGCGGACTTTTAAATATCCAGTGTCTTTATGATAGAATTATCTTAGGTACAGTTCACATCGTGGCAAATAGTAGAGATCCTCTCCTGATAATGGTCAGAAACCACGAGATTATTGGCAAAGGAGCGGTCCTTTACAAAACCGCAGAGCAGGCGGCCGAGACCCTTGGCTTGGATCATAATATCAGGAGTGAGGAAAGTGCACTACCTTATCTAGATTCCTGACTTTTAAAATTCCGGTTGGAGAAAGCAGAGGTCAGCAACTTCCTCGAGCAATTTCACAACAAGGAAATGCACGGAAAATTTCATAGAAATGTAAAAGATCAGTCCTTTTCGATAGAGCTAACGTATGCCTTCTTTAAATCATCCGAACTTAATTGAGGCAGAGGCATTTATTTTTGCGTATCGAGACGGTGTCATTTGCACCTTGGTATGCCGTAGCCGCATCTGACGTCAAGAAGTTAGCAGCAATAGGTGCAGAGCGTATCATTATTACCGTCTTTGTCACTCTTATGGTGTTAACCGCTACTCTGCCCTGCCTAACACTCCCAGGGTGATAGAGTCAATTGTTTAGAACGAGAAGTGCCAAATTTACTGAAACTACAAGTTCTTGCCAACTGTCCCTATTGAACACTCAAAGCCTGACATCGTACTCTTTGACAAAGAGAAACGACCTATGTTCGTGATCAAATTCTCGGCTCCGGCCGGCAGCAACATCACAGTCAAGGAAAACGAAAAGGGGAAAAAGGTATCGAGGTCTTATAAGGGAGCTGCGGTGAATGCTCTGAAATAATTCGGTGTAAATGATTGCCCTTTTTTATTTTTTTATTTTCTCAAATTGTTTCCAAGATGTACTAATTTGTCTAAATTTGATATTACGTGGACATGGACATGGACAGCCAGAATTTCCAGCACGAGAAACTGTGCCCCTTATTGGCCTGGTATATAAAGAGATGGAGCATCCGTTCTCTCAGTCCGGTGTCGAGCGTTTAGATTCGTGTCCATGATCTTAGATACACTAGGACTAAGCTGATAAAAATGTTTTGAATTTTATAACACTTTCACAATACGCGTGCAAGAAAAAATTACAATACCGGTATTGGAAGGTGAAATCGCAGTACGTGTATTGTAATTTAGAAGAATACACGCCTGCTGCCATACAAGTATTGCAATTTTACGCTACAGTACCGGTCTCGTAATTTTGCCTTACACTCACTGTAACCCGTCTAGCGGATGAGTGACCCTCTATTTAAGTTACATGAAAAATGTGCCTTGCTAGTCTAGTGTGTAAAGCACTCGACTTTGAGCTTGGTGGTTAGGGTTCGATT
>JAUMHM010000050.1:20264439-20279414 GCA_032362435.1 Melikaiella ostensackeni | reverse complement strand
ACTCGAAAACTCCAGCGCTGACATTAACTAAAATCATCACTACTCCTGAACTATTAATTATTTTGATCTAAAACTTTTCAGAAAACTTTATCAGAGTTTTCTCCGTCTTTTTGTCACGAGAAGTCTTTGCTTGCTTAAAATTTGCTTGATAAACGAAACGCTGGATGTTACAAAAGTCCGATTCACGCCGAGCATAAAAAATCTGAAAATTTTATTTAAAAATTCCAAAAACTGACGAACAGAGCACGAGTTGAAGTGAAAAACGGATTAAAATCGACTTTTTAGAAAAAATAAGTTTTTTGGCTTTAATTGTTAAACTAAAAAAATGACAACTTCTTGTCTCGAAAAGAAGATGCGCAATCAAATTTCATATCCATATATATCTTTTAAAAATTGAAATTCAAAAATTTTTTCGAAAGCCTGCAGGGAACTTTGTTTTCGCACGAGAAAATTTTATGTGCCCTTATTGCATCCGAACCCTCATTTCCTGAAACAGCGGCAACGACGGCGACGGTGATGGAGTACAGTGTGCCAAAAAGCACTTTTTCTGACAAGAATCACTCGACAGTTTAATTTTCAACGGATTTGAATGTATTTTTTTTATTGCTGTAAGGTCCAGCCATAACCTGTTATTGCTAATTTTTTACTCTGTTTGAAGCAACATTTTTCATTCAATAGCAAATCAAATTTATGTTTCTTTCATGACTTTTCAAGTGTGTCACTGCTCTAAACATTCTCAAATTCAATGAAACGGGCCTTGAATCAGTATAAGAGCTATACAGAGATAATTTATAATGTGTTGGAGTAAGAAAAAATAGTTGTTTATAATGTTATAAACAAATAAGCATATAAGTGTCATTTTTATGCAATTTCCAATGATTACTTGTTAAAATTCATACATTTGCATGAATTGTGAGAAATTTTAATGCACGATTACGAAATCGACAAGAAATATCTTGCCAGTGACTTCTTGCTATCATGTTTCCTTAGTCAACAATAACTTTTAATTATTCGAACAGTCTCTTTGAACGAATGCGCATGTCACACTTTTCCACATGGATGTTCTCAATTTTTCCGAAGGAATCAAATAAAAATATCTTGCCAGTTAATTCCTGCTGTCATATTTTTCGAAATGACAATAACTATCAATTATTTCAACAATTTTTATGGACAAATGCACATTCCGAGCATTATTTGGCACTTGAAAATTGAGACCATCTTTAAAATCGATCGTAAATCATTTTGCAAGATCACTGCAAGCTAACCCATAAAGAAATTCTTCTAAATCACACTTTGCCACTGCTTATAATACTGTGGGTAAAAGGTATTAAGCAGCTTCTTTTTTTGTATTTTCAATATTATCCATAATCGCATCTATCTTATGTCTCGGATCTATATCACCCTTGGAATAAATATTCCAAAACATTTCACATAAAGTTAAATTACTGATTTTGTAACTCATTTTTGCATCGAAAAGTATCAGCAACATGAACAGGAGTAAGAATAGAAATCCATACAACAAATTCAATACTCGAGAAGAAAAAATGATGGAACAATATAATAATCATTCACATTATATACAGAAAACTGAGGCAAATGAGATATGAACTAAAAATGTCTCGTATGAATAACAAGGGATTTTCAGTCGATTCTTTTATAAAATAAAACCATCCATGGAAAAAAATATTGAAATGTGCATTTGTTTATGATCATTGTTTGAATAGTTAACAGTTATTGTTAATTCGGAAAATATGACATCATAAAGTCACTGGCAAGGTATTGTTAGTTAATTCCTTTAAAAAATGAGACGATTTATGTAAAAACGATCGAAATTTGCATTCATTCATAGAAATTGTTTAAATGATTGACAGTTATTATTAATTTAAAAAAATTACAGAAAGAAGTCACTGTCAATACATTTTTAGTCGGTTGCGTCAAAAAATTGAGTCTATTCGTGGAAGAATTTTGAAAATTCATCCTGGAAAGGGGGAGGGTTGTGACCGATCACTCTCCTATTATCGGTCACACAACTATCTTCCCTCCCCTGTCAAGTCCTGGAAAGGGGCAGGACTGTGTTTGATCACGATTTCGTGACCGGTCTCATACCTCTCCTGCTGCTCCCGCCCACTTCCTGAAAAGGGGGTGGGTTGCGTCAGATCACTCTCCTTTTACTGCTTACCCACCATTCCTGCCCCCTTAGCTCCTGGAGAGGGTGAGGTCTGTGATCGGTCACACTAATTTCCTGCCTCACCCACCCAACATCTGGAAAGGGGACAGGGTGAAACTGATCTGTCTCCTGTGACCGAGCACGCACCTTTCCTACCCTCTCCTAACCATCGGAAGAGGTGAGAGGTAAGATCTCTCTTAGCAGTAAATATAGTAAAATAGAGTTATCATTTTTGACCCAAAGAAACTCGGAAAGACGAGATTTCGTCCTTTTTGCGCAGGCTGTCATTAAAGTGTGGAGTCTGGGTTTCAAAGGTTTGACCTGTCCTTTTTCTCTCTTCTCTTTCTCACAAGGTAATCTTTCTTACATCTTTCTTCCTCACTTCTTTTTATCCTTTTCCATCCCAAAAGTTTATCTTTCTCAAGCTTATGACCTCAGTGAGCTTAAGTCTTAGTACCTTAGATTAACTCCACTCTTTCGAGAAAAAACTGCGCGACCTCTGATATTCTCTAATGGGACAGAGTATAGCCGCACAGATTATAAAAACATATTATTTCAAACCAATATTACAATTTGATATTTTTTCATTACAAATACGAGTAGGTATAATTAATAGATCGGTGCTAACGACACATATTTGGTAAATAATATGATATTTAAGTAGTGAGTGTACATAATATATAATAATAATCACGCTTAAGTAATGATTAATAAATAACTGGCAAACAAGTTATCTGTCGGTATGGGCAGTGAACTTTTTTCCGGTACCGCTAACCAATCCACTTCGTTTTCTCAAATATCCTAGGGACTTGCAATCCTAGCGAAAGAATAATTCTACTTGGAGATATGAATGGTTGAGTTGGTGTACAACGCGAAGGTACCGACAGGGTACTGGACCATTTTTTAGACCCAAAAACGAATGATGACGGGGACAAATTGATAAACTCATGCTCAGAAAAAGGCTTGCTTATTACGAACACTTTCTTCAGACATGAGAAGATCAACATGTATACTTGGCGCAGGGGCCAAAGTCACAATATGATTGACTTTGTTGTAGCAGATGAGAGACTGAGAGGGCTTGTAAGGGATACAAGGGTTTTGAGAGGCTCTGAGTGCGGAACGGATCACTACCTGTTAGTTTCAAAAATGAGTCTAGGTCAAGGGCGGAGGAGAAGAAGAACTAATGATAAGCCGAAGCAGACGCAAGTTAGAGTAGAGAATTTGCAGAAACCAGAAGTACAATTGGTATATCGTGAAAAACTAAATAAATACTTAGAATATCATGAAGAAGACTGGAAGACTGAATTGAACAATAAAAATGTAGAGGGTGCATGGACAATACTACGGGATAGCATCTTCAGGAGTGCATCTGAAATGTGTGGTACTGTGGCTGTAGCAAGAAAGACTGGAGATGCTTGATGGAATGATGAAATCCGCGTGGCCATCGAAGAGAAAAAGCAAGCATACTCGAGAACATTAAAATGCAAAGGTCTTAGCGATGAGGAGAGGACTAGATCAGAAAATGATTACAGGGATAAAAACAGAAATGCCAAGATACTAGTCAGAGAAAGCAAAGATTAAATCAAGGCGGAAGAAGATAAAAAAATGCAAAATGACTTCAAAGGAGATGAGAAATTATTTTGGAAATGGGTTAAAAAGGCTAGGAAAGGAAGCTCTAGCACTAATGTAGTCGAAATAAAAAATTCTGATGGTGAAATGGTATGGGATTCGGACAAAGTGAAAGAGTGTATGTGAGATTTTTTCAAGAGATTGTATGGAGGTCAAGCTATGGAGCATAAAAACCTTCTCATTGAGGGAATACCTGTACGTTAGACAATTTCGTTGTAGATCACGGAAGAAGAATCAATATCGACGACGTTATACCCGTGATTAAGAAACTAAGAATGGTAAGGCTGCTGGTAGGGTTAGCGTCACCGCTGAAATGCTTAAGAGCGGTGGCGGATATTTGCTTGTGCAGCTGAACGAATTTATGAATATGTGTGCTATGAATGGTGAAGTTCCAATTGATAGGAAAAAAGCGATTGTTGTCTCAATCTACAAGGCAAAGGGTGATAAGGGCGACTGTGCCAATTATAGAGCGATTAGCCTACTAAGTACCGTGTGCAAAATATTTACCAAAATACTGATTGAGAAGGTCATGGGAATAACTAAAGGAAGGATCCGGGAAGTTCAATGTGGATTTATGCCTGTAAGATCATGTGAGGATCAGATATTTAGCTTGAGACAGATCATAGAAAAGCATTTGAGAGTAAACAAAAGAGTTTTCTGTGCATTTGTTCATCTTGATAAAGCTTTCGATAAGGTGAATAGATCTAAACTTTGGGAAGTCCTGAAAGAATATGGAGTGAATGGTTGGCTTCTCAGAGTAATAAAAACAATATACAATGGTAGTCAAGCGAATGTAAGAGTAAATGGACAACTGAGCGATTGGTTTGATATTAAGCAGGGCGTTAGACGAGGCTGCGTTATGTCCTCCTGGATGTTCAGTATATACATGTACAAATGTCTAAGAATGATTTATGGATTAAGAAGGAAAAACACAAAGGGATCATATAGTTAATTCTGAAGCCATTTAAAAATAAATTATATAAAAATCTTGTCGGCGTCGTTCTGGTCTTAACCATTAAAAAAAGTACTAAAAAATCAAAAACTCCATTTTGCGGTCAAACTATGCAAGATACGAAAAAAAAGACAAAACTAAAATTGTTCACCAAGAAAATATCTCCAAATTTTTTATTGCCTATTTTTTGATAAGATGCATAGTTTTTGTTTTAATCATGAAAAATGTTATTAAAAATAAAAAATTCTATTTTCTATCTACAATATACGAGATAGGAGAAAAATGGTTAAAACCAAAATTGTTCATCTTGAAAAAATCTACAAATTTGCGTGAAAATATTTTTTTCATGAGACGCATAGAGTTTTAATTCTGAAAAATAAGATTGAAATTTAAAAAATCCACTTTCCAGCAAAACTATACAAAATACGAAAAAAATGTTGATAAGCAGAATTGTTCATCTCAAGAAGATGTACCAATTCGAACCAAATTATTTATTCAGTAAAAAATTACAATAAATGTCTGATGTACTTAATTCAAGGAATTAATTGAAAGGTAGCATGCGATAAAGGCCTAACTCATATTCTCACGATTTTACAGGCGAGACAAAAGACGTTCTCAAAAATCGAATTTTTAACTTAAAAAAAAATGAGGAAAAGTACTTTCTAGATAAATCAGAACTAAATTGAACCCTGAAAAGTTACACTTTGCTTGGATAATGTTATTAGGTTACGAGAAAATATAGTGAGAAATTATTTTTTTTTCGTTCGAGGAGCACACTTTTCCAACTTTGAGCGGGAATGAAAAATTCAATTTTCAATTGAAAAAAAAGTGAGAATATGTTTTCCGCTCCAAAATTTTTCAGCCGTCATGGCCCGTATGGCATGCCGACCACTAAAATGAAAAATGAGATTGTAATGGAATCCTTTCATCACGATGTGAATTAGGTGTTTTTTTGCTTTTTTAAACCAATAATCTCATTTTCAAAAGTTTGTAGGCTAGGCGCTTATAGCATGCTACCCTCAGAATAAATTCAGTTGATTTTAACAAGAGCAATTCCTTTTTTTAGATTGACGAGATTGGTTTGCAAAACATTTCAGTTTTGTAGTATCATAGGGCACGTCTGTGGGGTAAGTAAAAAATTGTATTTTGAAAAATAAGACGATACAAATTTCAAAAATTTTGAAGTTCAGTTTACCGAAAGTCTATTCACAATTTATTTTATATTTCGTCATCGTTTCGTCAAAACTTCCATTATCTTATAATAATTCTCAGTAGTACAAATCGTAATTCAGCATAGTTTTTACTGTTTCGAGTTGGCATTTGACCCAAGTTTCATTTTTCCTAATATTGAAATTTGCCATCATTTTCACTAGTTCCAAGTGTCATTTGACCTTATCTCATTGCATCCTAAACTGTCTATATCGGATGTTCCTGGGGAGAAATGAAAATTAGGTAAGATAAGATTCTTGCAAGTAAATATTAGGTCAAATGACCATTTGGACAAATAATTTCAATTCAAGCTAAATGAAGATCGAGTCAATAAAAAATCTGAAGAAAGATCGGAGTCTTCGAATTTATTAAAATTACTTGAAGTTCCTGAAAATTCCAGGTCTTTCGAGTAATAGACACATTTTACTTCAATGTTAATTATTTTCTTTATTGCTCAAAATCCACAATAGCGACATCCATTTCCAGATGTAGTAATCGCACATGAGCGTAAATATTTGATCGGTACCTTGCCTTTGTGAAACAATAAGAACATCGGAAACGTGGTCCCCTTTTTTTTCTTGAAGATTGAAATGAAATCTAGTTTTATAATAAAAATTTGTTCATGTACTAAAAAAGAACACCCAAGAAGTTCACAAATCAAAAATAGACTTCGAGACTACCCGATTCCCCTACTCATTAGATAAAAATGTACAATAAATGAACAACAAAAAGAAAGACGAGACAAAAAAAGAGTCAATGAAAACCAACCTCACACTCTTTCTCTTCACCGTCTTTTTTATACTACTGGGGACCAACATGTTTCGAAGCCAATTTAGACTTCCTCGACAGGGGTAATTTATGCCACAAATTGATGATTGAATTGAATTTGACGTTTTCTCAAATCCTTGTCATTGACATATCCCTTCCCACATTCAACACAAATGTGGTTTCTAGAACGACGAAATATTTTCGGCCAGAAATCTGTAAAAAAAAAGAATATATCAGGGGAAGAGCGGGTAATGCGGCGCGTAAAACATATATCAATCGGTAGAAAGAAAAATATAATCTATCCTGTAATGGCAAAATATGTGCCACGTAGTCCAATATCTTAGCTTTACTTTATTCATAGGGGAAATTGAATCTACATCAATTAAAATACGTAATTATTAAGTCTTCCAAAAAATATTAAAAAATAATGTTCCAACAGTCGAACGTAAAATTCCAGTAACATCAGATATTTATATTCGTTTGTAGTTTCATCAAATAAATTGGAGTATTTCATATTGCATATATAGATCTATATCTACCCTCCCTCGTTCATAATACACAGATTTTTGTAAAAGCGACCCCGCCGCATTTCCCGCTGCACCGCATTACCCGATTCTCCCCTGACACGAGGAATAGTAGTTTAATTTCTCTTTCCTATACAAGTGAATATTTAGGATTCAGAATGGAAATCTCACTGGAGGAAAGGATATATGATTCAAAACAACATCCATAAGTACATCTCTTTAGATATCATCTCTATATTGAAAACTGAAAATTTCCATTCTTAAAAAACAATGAATGAAGCAAAGAGAAAATTCATAATATAAATATACACGAAATGATTTTACCCTTTCCTCAAGAAATATAAATCAAAAAACAAAACGATAAAAGATGTATAGCACAATGTTACACTCAGAAAAATTGAACTAAGTAATTAAATTACAATTCTTAAGTATCTAAGTGACGTTTTAGAAAATTAAAACTTCTTCTTGATGACAAGTGGCATATCTGAGTGCCATCGTCGCACATGCCTATAAACATTTGATGAACTTTTGTCCTTTTTGTGCCAATAGGGACAGGCGAATCTGAGTGCTGTTCCACATTTGTGTCGCATAAGGTCTAACATTCTACGAAATCCTGCTTTGCATTGTGGACAAAGATAGCTGTCTAATTGTGGCCGACCTGCCCAATCTTGTGGTTTGATTTCTGAAAGAAAAAAATTTGAATGTACTTTCGTTCTAAATTATTATAAACTCCATGTAAGTTCTGTTCCTGCAAAGAAAATAGAAAAACCGTGCAATGGTATTTTCAAAACTATCGAGTATCATGCAATATGCATAAAATAGTTTCGAGTGAAAGAAATTAGAAGTTGTTCTAGTTAAATCGGCTCTGATACAAGAACCAACAAATTGACGATTTGAAGTGATCAAATTAGACTTAAACCATTTTTCATTTGACAAATCGGCTACTTTCTACTTAATAGGCATAACTATGTTGTAGACAAGTATAGAAAATCTTTTGTTCAATATTTTCAATATATTTTCTATATTCATTGAAAATGTTTTTTTCAATGACGTATTCAAAATCATAAATTACACACCTAGCTGAATTGAACCGTGTTCACTTATCTATGTTTAAATTTGCGCAGACATTGTGTACAATATAATGAAATGTTTAATCATTTGATTTTTTGTACATTTGTTGAAACACTGAGTCTCATACATATTTACATTGAACATAAATGACGAAATTTACTACGACGTAGCGTATTGGCACAAAAAAGAAGACTGACGAAATTAAGAGAGATAGCATGCTTGCACAGCTAGAGAGCGCTCAAGAGAGCGCGAGGTTTAAATTTTTAAACTTTGAAAATGTGGTTGCTCGGCACAGATGAGAGGGTACTACATTGTGATCTTGAGGAGGAGGCGCGAAGTACAATTACCATACATACATTGATTATTTTTTTAGGCTTCAAATTGAATGCAAAATAAATTACGAATTAAAATACACAGCTTGTAACAATTCGTACGAGACGTTGAAAAAAACAGAACACAAACATTAAAAATGATAAAGTACAAGTTTTCAGATTTTTAGAATTGGAACATTAAATTCAGATCCTTCGAAACATACATAATTAATCATTTTACATGAAAGCGTTCAAAACTGAACTATTTTAAAGTTATTGAATTTTATAGGTTCAAAATGAAGAATTAAAAGTTGTACACTTTCCAAAGTCAAATTCAAGTCATCAAATCTAACCAGTTTCAACGAAGCACCAAAAACTGAATAATGTCCGAATAGAAAATTAAAAATTACCATTTAAATGCTTAGTCATTTGAAATTTGGACTGTTTTTAACTCTAACATATAATATTGGATAATTTTCAATACTATCCCAGATTTAAGAATTCCCAAAGAAGGCATTAAAAACTTTATATTTTTCATTCTCTAACATTCCGAAATGAACAATTGAAAATTCAAATCTTGAACTCAGTTTTTGAAATTCAACAATTTCAATTTTGAAGTTTTCTAACGCTTTCAGACTAAATGGTTAAAAATTGAGAATCCTCCAAATTGTACAATTCAGAATTAGAATTATGACCATTTAAAAATTTTCAAATCGACCTTATTCAGTTTCACGTAACATCAAGTGGCATTCAGGATAATCTAGAGCTTTGCACTAAGAATAAAAAAAATTTTCAGGCCGAATTAATTCACTCTCATTTCTCAGTTCCTTCTAGACAAAAATTATAAGTTAAGGGCGTTGGAACAAGACCCTAACCTGAAAACTGATTTTCCTCATTTTACTCCATGAATTAGAGAATTACATCTTTGTTAGATAATTAGGGCCTATTTCTATTTTAAATCAAGTCTGCATTCGGAGCGAAAAATTTGCTGATTTCAATACTCTTTGTGCAAAACGATTTTTTCGAATACTCGAGTGAGAATCCAAATGTATCGATTTATACAAAAAGTATTGAAATTAGCCAATTTTCCACTCCGAATACGGGCTTGATTTGAAACAGAAGTAGGCTGTAAGCACCTAACAAAGATGTCATTCTATTTGAAGAAAACTTTTAAAAAAACGTGAACTCTAACGAATTCATCTTGTGTAAACAGGAAATTGTACAAGAAAAATTTGCACATCTTGTTGCTTTTTGTCACTTTATCCAACAGTACCCGGAGAAACTATCTTTTTCCTTTTTTTCTTCTTATATATTTTTCTTTTCTTTCCCACGTTTCATCCTAGGCTGACTCACTGGACTTTTCAGTAAAGCAATATGAAAGATTTCACGTTTCTTAAAAGTTATTTCTTCAAATTCAACAAAGAGAGACATTAAGTCATAGACTTTGGTTCTGTTCCGTGAAGGTACAGTCCTTAGTCGACGCTACATGTAATCCTAGTTCTTATGGAGTAAAATGAGTTAATTTAATTTTGAGTTTAGAGCCTGGTTCCAGTGCCCTTTACAAGTTTCAAATTGTGCACTAATTTGCAAACAATGTACATCATAATTTAAACTTATGTAATCTTTCTACCCTAATAAAGTTTTTTGAGTGTCACTGTCTCAGTCGGATGAACAACCCTGACATGCTGGTAGACATTTTATAACTTTTTTGATTTGAGGGTGCAATACGGGCATTTGTACCTTGGAGGACGCATACATTCGTAACGATAATGTCTCAGCATAGTGTCCTGCCTTGTACAACCACTAATGCAATTGGGACAGTAAAACATTCCAGTATTCGTGTTGAAACATGTATCGACCATCTTCGTCTTTCACAATGCTTCAAAACTCTCCAGATAAGATCCACTGTATTTTTTACCTATAAAAAGTTTATATCGCCTCAGTATATCCGTCAAATATTTCATATTCATCTATTAATTTAAATCAAGCCGATCCTCATAAAAGGCAGACGGCGCTTTTCTCTACTTCGACGACGGCTGTGAGATGATAATGAAAATTTTTCACAAGACAGCTTTTATTTAAAAATTACAAACTCCAATGCAACAGAGAGCGGTCGATTGATATATTTTCCTTTATTTTCCGAAAGTTCAACGCGATTTATTTAGTTTAACAATAATAAGTCTGAAAAAATACATGGAAAACACGAAAATTTATAACGCGATAGAATACCATTTTCCCTTAGCATAAATTTCGGTTTTACGAGACAGTAAAAAATAATGGGTAGGTCAGCAGATGCACAATAATCATATTTTATTTTGAAAACGTGTATAAAAATTTATTCACAACAAAACATTGAAGAGTATACGTGAATTTAACTCTATTGATTGTCAATCTATTTATACATCTTCAATAATCCGTTTCGATCGTGAAAATCGAAATGTCCTTTTTAAATTTTGCAA
This sequence comes from Melikaiella ostensackeni, assembly GCA_032362435.1. NCBI lineage: Eukaryota > Metazoa > Arthropoda > Insecta > Hymenoptera > Cynipidae > Melikaiella > Melikaiella ostensackeni. The sequence goes on along the minus strand of JAUMHM010000050.1, from coordinate 20,268,324 downwards.
TTAACAAATTACCGGATTCAATTATTAATTTCTTGATATTTCTTGTCAATGAACAATCTGAAATAAAACTTTTTTTGAAATAAGCTGTGATAAACGTCAATGTATTTACATATTTGAAAAATAATTTTTTTCATAATGTTCTTTTGTACATGTCCATAAATATCTAACTTTTCTTGTACATTGATTTAAAACCAATCTATGCAGATTATTACATTTTTCAAAATAGCGAAAGGTATATAACAATTAAACATTTCTAAAAATTTAAATAAAATAGCTACCTAATGGTGAATTTAGACTTCCTCATCAGGGCTAATTTATAGGAAAACTACAGTTACGAATGATGAAATCTGTATTAATTAAATTCAAATATTACCTGAAAATAAACATGAAAAATTCAATATAAAATGCTGTTTGGTCAATTTTTCTGTTTTCTCATAAATATCAGAAGTCTTTAAAATCAAAACGAAATCTACTTCCTTATGAACATTTTTTCGTACTTAAATATAAAATACCACAAAGTTTTGTGTATCTGTGCATGGTAAACTTTTGTAACAAAATTCAAGGTAGATTTCTTAAATTTATTGGTAGTTTCATGAAACGTTCCTTTCATTGTTTAAGTAAAAACATACTTTCATGTTAATATAAAAAAAAAGAATTGCAAAACCCCATGAATCTTGCACCTTATCAATAAATATTTCTGTAATATATCCGATCTTAGTCCTTCACTAATTGAATGAAATTCTTTAATATTTTTCACCGGTCCTCCAATCACTTCCATCACATTTTCCCGAATTTTAACGATTACAATGAAATCCAAAATACCAAAAACAGAAAAAGTGGAACAGATGAAAAATTAACTTCCGATGTATAACATCAAAAAATTGTGAACCAACATTTTGTAACAATTCACTACAACATTAATTGAAGAAAAGTTTCAATTATGTCAAAAACACAAAATAAATAGTCAAGACAATTATCATACATAAGATAAAACTATCAAAATTAAAAATTTTGTAATTTTTTTCAAACCATAAACACATTAATCAACTTCTTTGAAACAAATAACGATTTACGAGAAACAGATTATTCATGGTAAAAATTATTTTTCAATTTTAACCGGGAAGAAACTTCAGAAATACGAAATGTAGTGTTCCGAATCTCGCCGTTAACTGACATTGACTGTCACAAGAGAGCTTTGAGAAAATCTCATGTTTTGGAAATCCATTTCAAACCACTTGTAGGAGAGGCAAAGCAGTCGCTTTACAAAGACTGTATTGTCCAGCCCACACCTCGTAACCACATGTTCGAAGAATGTCAACAGATTCCAGGAAAATTCCTCAGAAAGTTTTAGCCCCAGATATCAAAATTCAGAAATTAGTACAAAGAAATATATTTTTACCTTCAAATATGCAATTCATAAAGATATCAACAATTAAAAAACAAAAACCTCGTATAAAAATTATAAGTGCAGTACTCAATGGTCATAATAAACAAATGCATATATAATATTTCATATATCGCCATCTTCCACTGAGTATCATTTTTTATAGGCAACAAGAGTATCGTTTTTTTTTCCTCAAGGTATGCAAATCCTTTTTGGCAAACTTAATTTCAGATAATTACCAGGATTACATTTTAATTGTATAAATTATTATACATCAATTTATGTGCATCCTTCTGGCTACCTTATTTTATTTATGATAAGTGCCAGAATGACATTTTAATTATATTGACTATATTTAAAGAAAAAAAAGGAACATACGTCAAAATCATAAGATTAGGTAAATTAAACATAAAAAACCTAACAGCAAATTGCTAACTTCCTCAAATATGTATACGTTATTTAAATAAAATAGATATCTTTTGGTAAATTGAGTTAATCATTAATACCACAATTCAAAAAAAATTTAATAGTATTTATAGGCAACCCAGCAGATTGGAACAAATCTTTGCTTAATGTCTCTCTTTTGAAATTTCTTAAAGATCTAAATGGAATTTCCTTTCTTATGAAATTTGTTTGTGTATTAAAAAAGAACACCAAAAAATTTTTTAAATCACAAATAGATTTCGAAACTACCCACTTTTCCCGCTCATTAGAGACAAATGTGCGATAAATGTTACACAAAAATAAAAAAAAGGCTTCTTTGGATGCAGCAGGGGTTCTGAAATCAAGGTTCTTGCCCACACTCATATTTTAAATGTCTAGTTGAGCTTTGCTTTTGACAAAAAGAATTCGTACAGTTTGGACAAGAGAATGATTTCTGCGTCTTCAGACTCACGAAGTAAAACTGAGACTCTGCATCTACAAAAGAATAAATAATTCATTAGATGTTTAAAACGCAATGAATACAATAATGTTTTCTATTAGTTACTTCTTAAGTTATCGTTTTGTCATGCTGTAAATATTACTAGCAGAACTGTATCCAAGAAAAGCTATGAGAGTATATATTAATCCGAGCAATATTTTTACCGATCATGAATAAAAGCATGACCACAAAGGTATCCGGTCATTTTCCCGAATACTATTTTATGAATGGATATTTTCACGAATATCCACTTTCACGAAAGACAAAATCACGAATCCATTTTCACGAAAGCCTTTTCACGTATTTTATTGTTTCCGAATAATGAAGACCTTATTTTTACAAAATTATGTGTTACATTATATAACCACGTTGTGAACTATCATACGTAAAAATTCAATTTCTTGTTCATCTTCTTTGTATTCTTCGTATTCTCGAGTCCCGGTTTAGAGACCCCCGGTTTAAAGACCCCTAGAACTGCTGGTCCGTCCAGTTTCTCCGGTTAACACGCAGATATGAAATTCTCAAAAAAAAATCTTTTCGTGAAATTTACCGTTTAAATAGAGTCTCTGATTTTTGGGCTCTTCAAGAATACCAACACCGACATTTGGGCTCCAAACCTTAACCATAAAAAACAACCCCTCATGAACACGCAGATAAGACATTCTAAAAATATAATCTTTTCATGAATTTTACAGTGTAAATAGACTCTCTGATTTTTGGGGTCTTCAAAAATACCAACACCGATTTTTGGGCTCCAACACTCAACATTAAAAAAACAACCCCTGGTTAACACGCAGATATGAAATTCTCAAAAAATAATCTTTTCGCGAATTTTACCGTTTAAATAAAGTCTCTGATTTTTGGGCTCTTCAAAAAATACCAACACCGACATTTGGGCTTCAACCCTCAACCATAAAAAACTACCCCTGATGAACACGCAGATAAGACATTCTAAAAACATAATCTTTTCATCAATTTTACAGTGTAAATAGACTCTCTGATTTTTGGGGTCTTCAAAAATACCAACACCGATTTTTGGGCTCTAACTCTCAACATTAAAAAAAAACCCCTGGTTAACACGCAGATATGAAATTCTCAAAAAGAAATCTTTTCGTGAATTTTAGCGTTTAAATAGAGTCACTGATTTTTGGGCTCTTCAAAAATACCAACACCGACATTTGGGCTTCAACCCTTAAACATAAAAAACAACCCCTTATGAACACGCAGATAAGACATTCTCAAAATATAATCTTTTCAAGAATTTCACAGTGTAAATAGACTCTCTGATTTTTGGGGTCTTCAAAAATACCAACACCGATTTTTGGGCTCCAACTCTCAACATTAAAAAAAACCCCTGGTTAACACGCAGATATGAAATTCTCAAAAAAAAAAATCTTTTCGTGAATTTTACCGTTTAAATAGAGTCTCTGATTTTTGGGCTCTTCGAAAATACTAACACCGACATTTGGGCTCCAAACCTTAACCATAAAAAACAACCCCTTATGAACACGCAGATAAGACATTCTAAAAATATAATCTTTTCATGAATTTTACAGTGTAAATAGACTCTCTGATTTTT
>JAUMHM010000050.1:20228125-20240668 GCA_032362435.1 Melikaiella ostensackeni | reverse complement strand
TCAATTTTTAACAACTGTTAATTATTTTTAATAACAATTGTTAAATATTATTATAGTTTATTGTTGAAATTGATTTGACGTGTATGTGTGAATGTATGTATATGTGTGTATGTATGCACGTATATATATATGTGTATATGTGTGTATATATATATATGTGTATATATAAAATAGAATATATGAAAAAATTTTAGACCCTAATGCCAACTCAAAAAACATCTTCTTTACAATTTTAGTAAATTCTGTGTTCTATCCTGCCCTTCTTTGCCAGGTCTGCGAGTCAAGAACTTCGACTTCTTACTCGTGAATTGTTTTTTCGAAGACCAAGAAAGAAAAATTATGAAATCTAATTAAGATTATTGTTAGATAATATTTGTAGCTCAAAATTATTGCAAACTGCATGGAGATAGGACCTTGAGGCACTGTAGCCTGATGTAGAATGAGTATAAAATTGGTTTCTTCTTCAATTGTCATGTATGAAAAATAGCTTAAAATGTTTATAAAAATTTTAAGCTATTCTTCGTACATAATTTATAAGAATAACTTTATAAATAACGTTTCCAGGTTTAAACTTCGTCCTTGAACTGTCAAATTCAAAACTCACCGATATAATAAGTGTTAGACTACACAGAATAAAGCTAGGCTTACTTTTGCTGCGTCTTATTATTTTCAAATCTTACTTCACTCGTTACTGGGGCAACTTCGTGTCATTTTCTTTTGCATAAGAACCTAAATGACGTCCTGTTTGACTTAAAAATGTCCACATCTCAATTCTGGGTCAATATCCGACTCAAAATGAGCCCAGCTGTTTCTGTGTATAGGTATACAAGTTCAGGTGAATGAATTCGTTCAGGAATCTTTCTATGATTTTCAAGTGCTTTCATACTTTAATACGTTCTAATACTTGTTTCATTATATATTTTATTTGCATGATTGTAGTCTGACAATGCGGCACTAGTAGATAGATCCGTATGGGCCTACATACTTTGATTGATAAATTGTACCCATTGAGATCATATGTACTTTAGAATAAGATTAAAATTACTTGAAAAGATCGCATTAAACTACCATTTGAAATCATTAACTCATTTTGGTTGACAAAAGTAAGATAGAACTCTGTGGTTCTTGACTCGTGATCTATTTAGTGTTTGCGGTTTAATTTTTTTGAAGTTTTATCAGCAGATTAAATTGTTGCCATGACAGTAATTTATTAGTTTACTAAATTCAATAAAATCACACTGTATGCATGTATAAAGTCTAGACTGTCTAATCTTGTTAGTGGTATCAGGTGTACACCTTGCACTCCTGTGCTAATTATTTGGAGGCGCATTATTACTCAGTTGCACTGTTGGTAAGCATGTCGGCAGTCTTAACATTTTTCCTATCCAGTAAGCAGACATGACCGGTAAAGACTGGTAACTCCAACTCGACTGTCAGGTGCACCCGTGTCTTGAATATTATTCTGACGAACATCCAAATGAAAATATTGTATTCAATGATGAGATGTAAGCTTGGATATAAATAAAAAACATTTGAAATTGAAACTAACTTTCGTCCCTTCTGTTGATTCAGCCAATTACGCTTATTATGGCCATCAGCTAAAGATTGAGCTTATTTGTCAGCGTTCCCCACTTAGTGATAATGATAATGGCAGCAGCATCGACATTCGGCTAACAGGATGAATGCTAGAACCAGGAAGGACACTGAAGTCATTCAACAATGTCACCGGGGCGGCCGGGGAATAAATGAAATGCATTTCCATAGAGTGCATACTTTGATACTCGCAGACTATTAATATCGCTATGACAGGTTGACTAATGATTCTGAATAACCAAGCACGATTTTGACATTACGAGATTAAAATCATAGAGAAAAAAATTCAGTAAAACGATAGGGAGAGAATCGGAGAAAGTGAGAATTCTGAACTGATTTTCGTTAATTTACCTTTTAGCCACCCGCACTTACTGGACTAGAGTTTTCGCGATGGAGACTAATTCCATTGATTAATGGCCTTGCTTCAATATATTAGTGTCGGATAAACAAACTAAGTATCCAAGGTAATAATATTAAATATATTACTTTTACATGATTTATTATTGTTGCTACATATTTCTATTATTTATATATTTTGAGTTACGTGCAAATAGCGTACAATTCAATTTAACTTGGAATTGAATTTCATTATTAAATATATTGAACCATTAAAGCCAATTTACCGAGGCGGCATTTGGCAAAATGAAGTTGAGTGTGTCATCAACATCTTACTGGATGAATAATAATAATCTCTCAATACGATTTTGAACATCAGTCCTAATGCGAAGTGTCTGGTCAACCAAATACCTCTGCAAGTCCAGAGTGATTTTCAAACAGACTGTGAAGTACTTCCTAATCCTGATACGAAAAATTTATTTATTTAAAGATAAAAATTATACGTTTTAGCAATCATTTCCTGAAAAATTTAATTAAATATATAATTTTTTTAAATTGACTGACAATTTCAATTTTTTAAAGTAGGTATGTAATAATTGAAAAACTTTTCATATTGATTTTTCAAACATGTAATTCTGTACATACTACACATAGCAATATTCACGACTTACAATTAACGATATACCCTTTTCTGATTGTACAAAATACGAATTTGAACAAGTTTACATTCTTTCGTCTTTGGTGAAACCAAAAAAATAGTTTCAGTAATCTTTGCTTTCAAGTAAATAATATCGGCACACGACTTTTTGTAAACAAGATTATGATTTGGAAACATCAGAAAAGTATTACTCTATAGGTTACTCAAATACTTATCAGAACAAAGAACTTGTGTTATTAAAAAAAAATCTACGATCATGTCGGAAACGATGGACAACGGGGGAGAGCAAGCAGATAAAAAGAATGAAAAAGGAATTAAAGTGAATCCGTCTAAATTATCGTTCATCAGCGCAACACGCATCCCGTGGGAATCCCTGCTCATACGCTCTTTGTTGTGTAGCAATTAAAATTAGCGCTGTTAATTACCTGAACGGGAGGCGTGCTGCAGCCATACTTGTTAGCGAGCAGCTAAAACTGCCGAAATTAAGCTAAAAACAAAATGTAACGCACCACGTCTAATGGCTCATGTATGTAAATCCTGGCGTTTAGAATGGTAATTACTCCCACACAGGTGGTGCGCCAGGTAGAAAAAGGCCGGCATGTAGATTAGTTTTACTGGAATCAGAGAAATAAAGGACAGACACTTCCTCGTAGTTAAGGAAACGATCTGATTATCACGCAGAGTCCTAACATACACAATCCCCATTTATTAGGGAGGGTTGCATTCGGAGGTTTAGTAGGTATTCAGTTAATATCCTAGTAAAAAGCCTGAAAACATTTTTTGTCTACCAACTTAGCCTAGCCCGTGATTGCACACGGGAGACCGGGGTTCATTCCCCACTATAGAGAGCCAATCTTGCAAACGGAAGGCAATGGAAAACCACGCGCCTGTTATAAGGCAATGCCTATTATAAATGATAAGTTCTCTATCCGCATAATTTAGGGTGGAGCAACAAACAAATATTTATTAAGAAATTCTAATAGTGCGGAAAAGGGCGCAGTGAAAATCAGGAAATTAATCGAATCAGTTGAGCTAAGCAGAACATTTTTTTGGTTTGGCGCATTCGAATAAAGTATAGGAAACGTTTGAAATCGGTTATGTCTTTTGTGCGCTTTTTAAATTTTTTTTATGGTGAACAAGTATTAAAAAAATACATTCTTTCTTATGTCCCTTAAAATTGTTTGAAAATGTGTAGCAAACATGCTTTTTGAATTCGGCTCGATTTTGTAAAATAGGTGCAATTAATTCAATTAAGAAAAATGTTTTTGTCCAGTTTTAAAAAATTGTAGCTACCTCAATTTTTTTCACAATTTTTACTTTTATTCAATAATATATACTGTAACTACAAAAAAGTTTCTGCTCGGCTCAATTGATTCCACTAATTTCAACATTTTCACTTAAGCCTAGAGCGGAAAATCGGAAACTTTGTCTCTGGACAAGAGATTCAAGGCTAGCGTAAAATTTGTTGAAATCTTCATTTCTTTTTTTACTGAAATTTAATATTTTATGATTTTTCAAAATTGTTTGTATTCGAACATCCAGACTAACAGTTCCTGTTAGTGAATAAGATTATTAAATTAAAAAACTAAACAAATATGTTATGTTTGTAGAAATGATAATTTTTCGAATATTGTTCCAAAAAAACGAAAATACGAAATATTTGCTTACTTTGCGTTCTTCTCCACTTATTTTTAAATCCCTGTTCCTTAATTTGTTTAGTTGGAATGCAAAAGGATCGATCCAAAGGGCCGTAGCAGGATAAGCATTTTGGTCCATATTTAGGAGCTAAGTTGATACTATTGTAATAATATATTTATACACAAAGTGACATCAACGAAAACACTTTATTTTAGAAGTTATAAGCAAATTTCGGAAACTCGAAAATCGGATTTTCTCTGAAACTGCTGAGCCGATTCTCTATATGTAGTTCTAAAGTTCCAAAGTTCTTGTAGGTAGGGACGATTGGTAACTTACCCGCAAACCAAATAGTAACATATATTCATTAAAGATCGAAATAAAATCTACCTTCTTATGAAAATTTTTTGTGTACTAAAAAAGAACACCCAAAAAGTTCACAATTCAAAAATAGACTTTTTGACTACCTGTTTTTGTATATTTTTCGCAGAGCAACCGGAATGATACTTCATACACGGAGAAAACGTCTGGGGGAATTTTTACGATGGACGAGTGTGGTGACCTAATTTTGCGTCCGGGCAAAATAGGCGTACGATTATTATCGTGTATACTGTACATGTATGTGAATGCCCATCAAATTTGAATGTTTCTTTTTCAAAATAAAAGATAATGAAATTCCGAATTAAATTTACGAAGCAGGCTATTGCAGAAGTTTATTTATATTTCTTTAATTAATAATAAAAATGTAAAAACAAACAAATTTTACTTTTGAAACGTACCGTTCTTTGAGAAATTCTTCAATTTAGTTCAAGATACCTAGAATTAGTGATATAACTATCCAAAATAGTTTTCCAGTAGCAAAGCAGATTTTCATAAATTTATTAAATTTATTATAAACAAGTAACTGCATAAAAATTGGTTTCGTGGGAATTGGCTGCGATTCCTTACTAGATTCGCACGAAATCTGACCAATTTATAGAGGAAAAGAGTTTTCATTCTGAATTAATGAAAGTTTTTGAATAATTTGTTACTTCATTAACTAATTTGATAAAGAATTATCCACATCAGGTACTTATGAGCGAGTACCTCAAGTTATTCCTGCCGAATCGACCAAAAATTACTCGGCAATGACACCTTGTTATCATGATTAGTTATCTAATAACAATTGATGATTGTTTAAACTTAACTTAAATTAACAAATGCACTATTAGGCTATTTCTCAACGTACAAACTTGTTTCTTCCTAACGCAATCAAATGTAAATGACTAATCTCTAAACTTTTAAGTAGATTTATATGATAATTAACAATTATTATTGTTACTAACCATTTTTTTCAACGATAAAAATTTATTAAACAAATTCTTATTGACAATAATAATAGTTGATTGTCCTTGAAATTTGATAGCGTTGCAAAAACGAAGTTTGTACGTCAGAATATAGCCCAACAGTGAATTTGTTAATTAACTTTATTCAAATAATCATAATTTGTTATTAACTGACTAAATATGATAACTGGGTGTCATTACCGAATAAGTTTTGGTCGATTCCATAGGAAAACTTTATTTGTTACTCTGTTAAAATTTTTTGGGATTTTACAACACGTTCACAATACGAGTGTAAGGCAAAACTACAATACCGGTATTGGAAGGTGAAATTGCAATACGTGTATTGTAATTTCGAAGAATGCGCACCGGTTACCATACAAGTATTGCAATTTGCCAAGGAATTTTCAAGCATCTACGATGCTGCTTCTCTGGATAGCTGCTTTACTCATTCTAGGTATCTTGGAATCAATCCAAATCTTTCTCAAAAACTTTACGACCAAGGCCTGGTGATTAATCTAGGCTCTAGCTCCGGATAAAACGCCAAACCTAGCCTAGGCCCGGCCAGTTGCCAATGATTCATCCGCCGGAGGATGGCGCTGCTTGTATTTCTAGTCAAGCTCAGACCAGATTTGGCGTTTCATGGAGAGCTAGCGCCAGGCTTGGCGATTTCTGCACAGAAACAGAATCACATAAAAAAATTCAAAAGAACTTTTATTGCGCATTGTTGCCCTACACGGTGGATCAAAATAATTTCCAAATTTTTCCTTGAACTGGCTTAGTTGTTTTTACAACATACCTTTGAAACTTGAAAATTGTCTCAGCAGTTTGTAAGGAAATTCTATTTTCATTTTTGTGAATTTTGCTTATAATTTCTGAAATATTTTCTGCAAGGTGTTACTTTGCGAAAATCACTGCTACCATAGTAATAACTTAGTTCCTCAAATATGGTTCAATTACATCTGGAGCCAACACAACCATGCTTATCCTGCTTCTACGGCCTTGGTATATGTAGATTTGGAAACAAATGTTTAAATAATTTATTTCCTTATTACATATTATTTTCTTAATTTTGTTATTTTCGATGATTTTATGGGCAAAAATAAAAACTTTTTTTTAATATCCCAGTATCCTTATTTTGCACTGTTTTTTAAGTAAACGTTTGAAGCAAGTTAATTATATTCAATTTTAGTGGACCCCAAAGCCTTTTTTCAACAATGGGGTGAAATTATAAAAAGTCTCATCTTTATTTGCTTCTTCATACCAGTGACTTCAGTAATTTGAATCAAGTACATATTTTGTTCACGCTGTTCAAATTAAAAAACATACATATATCGAAAGGCAAGAATGCATGAATTAGTTGCTATTATTTAAATTGAATCGTTTTCAAATTAGGGTCATTCCATTTTATTTTCTCAAAGTTGGTTGCAGCCTATTTTTATTTAAATTTTGATATAAAAGTATAATAATTAGACAGGTTTTTAGGATTTGAAGGGTTCGGGAACGAAAGGGGCTAACCAACGAAATTTTGAAAATCTTTTTTCTACATTTTCGTATTCTTCTATCCATCTTACATATCGGGATGTTCAGTAAAGCAATATACAAAGCCTTATGGAAAAACGTGATTTTTCGACCTAATCGCGAGGTTTTAAACGACGAATACTAGACTGCGTCAACATCTAACGGATATAGAGTTAGCTAGAGAGTCCTTGAAAGTGTATTTGAGCCCATTTCCCATTATCACGTTCATGTTTCGTTAGTGTCGTGTAACCAAGCCACGTGCATAAAAATCGCGAATGGTTTCGTTGATAATTCTTCGAAAATTCGAAAAACTGCTCAGTGACCAGTATTCAATGGCGTGTCCCGAGTAGTAAAAAAAAATTATGCTTGAAAGTCGATTATTCGCGGAGAAAACTGTGGAAAAGTACGAAGCGTCGCAACAGCCGCCACCGCGGTGAAGAATAGTGTAGGCCTGGCCTGTTAGTTAGCCCCTTACGTTCCCGGAGTACCCTCTCATATACCCCCCTGGCAACTTTAAGTGCCCACAGTTTAAAAACTGTGGCAAATATTACGCTAAAAACTGTGAGGTACTTGTATATCATTGCTTTCTGCTAGTTTCATCCACTTTTACGGAAAAATTTCGTAAGACTACACAATGAAAATGCTTTTCCGCTTTCCCAGAAAATTTTTGAAATGCGGGTTAGCCCTTTTCGTTTCCGGGCCCTTCATTTATTTATCAATTACATTTATCAAAATATTTTATTTTTATTTCGCAATTTTATTTTCAAGTTACAGATGTATAGGTAAATGTCACATTCATGTACGTTGTAAACTCGAGAAAAAAGAAATTACCATAAATTAGTAATTTTTGTTAATTTTACCATAAATTAAAAAAATTTTCAGAAGATTTGTTTTTATTGTTTCTCAAGTCGAAAATTCTTTACATTTGTTACAAAAAATATCGTGTGCAACAGGTGCTGAAAGTAAGCAGTTATAATTCTTGTGGAGTTTACAGTACTTGCCATCGGCTCATCTTCGGGTCGTTTCTGACTCGGCTCCGCCTTACCTCCGACACGCCTACAACTTCCATTCGATTCGCCTCTGGCTCATGCAGCAAACTTCACACTCGTGTGGAATTGCCTACTTTCTGCACTTGTAGCACAATATAATATTTTCTATCAGTAAGGAAATGGAACGAATGTTTCGGTCGGATCCCTGAGCGAAAGTAACTTTATTGGCAAAGTAATGAACGAAAATTGTATTGGAAGAACAAACTAAAAGTTACAATTTTTCAGCACATTCGTAAAATTATTAAAATCAAGTTCTTTACATTAAAACTTACCTCAGAAGATTCAATTTTGATTGCTTTTTGTGGAATTTGAGCATATTTTTTTTTATTTCGAAGCCAAAATATGAAAATTTTCACTTTAAAATTCGACATTTTGGAGGTTCTCCACCCCGTGTCGAAAAATCTTCTGCCGTTGGCCGGGCCCAGGCCAGCCTGCCCAAGCAAGGCTAGTTTAGTTACAAGTAAATAAGTAAATAGTATATAGCGCATAATAAATAAATAGTAAGGAATATATAAATAGAAAATAATAAATAAATAATCAAAAAACGACGGAATGAAATTGTATTTCCTTCCAGAACCCTGGTGTTTCAAATTGTATGGACCAAACGCGAGGAAGGAATTATTTAAAAAGAATCTAAATTAAAGAAATTTATTATAATTATTAAACGCATAGATAGTTATTCTTAAAGTAACCGCGCGCGCTACCCACTGAACTACGGCAAGTTATATATTCGCCTCATTAAGAAGGAGAGTCACTCATTCGCTCATGTCATGGAAGGCAGACCAACACCAGGTCTGGGCCAGACTAGACTGCTAAGTCGATAGGAAAATAAAACACTTGTTTTAATAGTGATGATTACTTTTATTTCTTTCTTTTAGAAACTCTATTAATTTTTCGAAAATTGTACAAAAAATTTTCTTGAAAGACACTCAAAAATTTGTATATCTTAGAAAGCTGATCAGCACCAAACCTGGGTCATACGAGATTGTCAACGTGATAAGAAAAGAAAGTCCTGCTTTGATAGTGTAAAGTTCTTATATTTTATCATTTTAGATACCCTGTCAATTTTTCTAAATATGTAAACAAAATTTGGTGATCGAACTCAGAAATTTGTTTGTGTTTAGGAAGCTGATCATAGAGATCAGCACCAAACCTAAGCCAGACCAGATTGACAAGGTGATAAGAAAAAAATTCCTGTTTTGATAGTGCGATATGTTATTTCCTATCATCTTAGATGACCTGTCAGTTTTTCGAAATATGTAAAAGCCTTCTAAACTAGGCGATCTAGATAAAGCCAGACCTTTGCTAGATCAGACCTTCCAGACTAGACGGTCTAGATAAATCCAGACCGGGGCCAGACGTGACACTATATTGCCAAGAAATTATTCCACATGGGACAATTTCGCGGATGAATATCCCTTTGGGAGAAAAACGAGGATAATCCGGGACTTACAGGGCATTTGATTCAGTTTTTCAACTAGTCACACTGTAAATTTCGCGTTGGTGCCGAGATTTTTTCTCCCAAAATAGCATTCTATAAATTACGTGATATATATTTTACTGAAATCTTAAAAAAAAATAATCTATAATTACGGATTTTTTCCTCTTTTCTCCTCAAGAGATATGTATACGTAAAAATGTGTAAGACCTCCGAAGTGTCGACTTCAAAGTGAAAATTTTCATATTTTAGCTTAGAGAATTGAAGCAAGGGTTTCAATACTACTAAAAACAATCAATACTTAATCTTATGGAGTAATTTTTAATTTAAAAAACTAATTACCTTAATTTTAATAAAGCTAGGAAAGCGTTTTGAAAAATAGTCGCTTTTTAGTCATTCTTCAAATGCAATTTTCGACCACTATTTTGGTAATAAAGTTACTTTTGCTTGTAAAATAAAAATTAAGAGACTTGTGAATGCGTCTGACTCGATCAACTTGAATTTCATATCGTACAAATAGATTTATTCTCAATTATATACTATAATGCACATACATAAATGTGACATTTTTCTATACACTTTTGCAGATTGAAAATTCAATTTTGGAGTGAAAATAAAATAATTTAATAAATATATCTAATAAATCAGTTCTGAAAACTTATATAATTATTTTACTTAAGTATCCAAATTTTTTAAAAATACGCCGTAGGGGTGTGCAATACTGATCCGGTTCTAGTCGGGTAATGCTTTGTAAATGTAAGGTCGAATGAAATAGAAACCTTTTTTAGTTCTTGTAGAAGCTACAAAATTTTCAAAAATAGCACATACTAATCTTAAGATATATGTCAATTTTATCATTCCGTAAGGTTTACACAAATTTAACACAAGTGGATAATAACTCAAGCACATAAAATAATTTAATAATTAGGTAAGATCAAGTTTGATTATTTGTTTGCATTTTTATGCAAAAATCCAATATGTGCTGGTTTGCGGATTGAATGCGGGTTCGCGGGTCAACCCAACAACCCGACAACTCGCGAGCCCGCAAGGTTTTTGTTCTTTTTTGCACATCCCTAATAGACTGCAACCATTTACACGAAATTAACTGGAATGACCGATTTACAGCTTCCAAAATGTTTTAAACCCTTTTTTGATGTTTTCTTGCATTATTTTTTAAGTTCTAAGTAATTTTGAATAAATTTTTATTTTAATCTGATAATTTTATCATGCTTGAAGAAACTTCAGTTCTTTTTGGATCTCAAAATTTTAAATGTTGTTAGTTAGTTAAGAATGTAAAAAAGACAATTTCAAGAGGTTTCAAAACTAGAAACCTCTGAACGACATCATACATACGCAATAGCGCTATCCAAAGATCGAACACTTCTAACTTATGCCTGAAGACAGAATTAAGTCCTATCGGCTTCTCTTATGAGCTGATTTATGCCAATAGAAGTATAACGTCACACTCTTGGAAGTTTTAATTTTCGTGCATTTCAATGTTTCTACAACTTTTTGATAATTTAAGCAAAATGTGTCTTTTAAATAATATATATTAGGCATCACAGGTGGAAATTTACTACTGGCACTGTACAGCGCCAGACCTTTTACGGTACTGTCCCAATATCTTTCACAATACAGGCTTGCTACCAGTTGTTGGTCCTTAGTTTGCCAGTACAGAACATACTTATCATCAGGGGATTTTTCAGGTCTGGGCTGCTACTATGGGATGTATGTACTATATCTTATAGTTACATAATATCAAAAGATAAAGAATATTGTAATTTAATCTGCAATCTGCATTTCATTGAGTCTTTCTAAATAGATGGTGTCGCAGGAAAGGGATCCATAAATAAAGGTTCGTTTCCTTCTATAAACACACATGCTTGACTGGTTTCATTTTTTTTGCAGTAGTAACACATAAATTGAGACGTAATACTTTTTAGTCGAACAGAACCTAAATTGAGTTTTGAAAAAAAAAAAAGAAAATTACATCAAGGTGCCTCGGCAATGGCTTGAAGTAACTGAAAAATTAAGATAAAACAAAAAATAGCCCAGTTTTTTTGGTGAATTACCTCGTAAATTCACAACTTAAAATTGAGTAAATTCCAATTATGTAGAAAAACCTTCACTATCGATTTTCGGGTCTTTAGTAATTAAAGTCAAATATAGAACCCTAATTGAATCCAATGAGAGAAAGTGAAAAGAGAGAATTATTACCTATTTACTAAATACATCTATATAAATGATAGCGTTTTCTGATAGTTTCTAATGTTCATGAAATACTTTGGACGTCCTAAGTAATAAGGAGCAAGGAGATTTGAAGTCGATTCATTTTCCGTGAGTACACGCCAAGTACACAAATTTGTTAAACAGCTTTGAAAGTACTCACAAACAGGATCGTGATTGCGGTCACGTGGCGGCTCGTATCACTCAAATGGAAAGTAAAACAGCGAGCAGGGGTGGTTTCTCTGAATAGCTGTTGATTGTAATCACCCGGTGTAAGTAATGTCCATTTGTCTGTTATATACGCCACTAAATCTCATACTCATACACGTATTACACGAATTATAGACCCGTATGAGTTACGCATACGAATGAGGTGAAAGAAACTTTTTCAAAATATTTTATATTCATTGACTAGTTAGCGTTTTTTCAAAGGGTTAAATGAAAACTTTGCATGCGTAAGTAACAATGCATTTTATGAAGGTCGTAGATAAAATTTGGCAATCGACATGATAGAGAATGATATTAGAGAATGACTGTTCACTGAATAAAAGTTTTTTTTTAAGCACTATGCATAGCCTGATGATAAACAGAAGGAACTAGTAAGGGTTTCAATTTTTCAATGTTTATGCTCATCTCTCACAAACTTACTTTTAACTTTAGCTATATTATGTTCATCGAAATGAACCAATTACATTTCAATTTTGTTTCCGTAGGTTTAACTGTTTTTTGTTAAAAATTAAACTTTTTTATTTCTGTGTAATATAT
>JAUMHM010000050.1:20179343-20215239 GCA_032362435.1 Melikaiella ostensackeni | reverse complement strand
CTATGTTCAAATTTGAATTATGGCAGTTTTTGCCTTGAATTGTTTTAAAGTGTTCCGAATAGTGAATGTAACTTTCTGAGTATCTTAAGTCAGTGACTAAAGGTACAATAAACTGACGTTTCGTTTGATTTAAACAGTGTTAATTACTCACGAACCCTCTTTCGTAACGTATACGTTAATGCTATTTTCGACATTGTTGCAGAACCAGTTAACTTTTTTGAGTGCAAAATTGCAAACCATCCCTATCGTCACTGCCGCATACTGGGGAGGCTGCTTCAGTGACCAACTTCACTGTCCGTTCTATTGCGACCGTGTGGCACAGAAATACGGTGAAGGACCTTTCTGGCCCAGTGTTGTCAGGAAGTGAAAGTTTGTCAATGAGCTCTTTGTTTGAAATCGTCCTTAGAATCGGTGGTACAGTAATAGTACCGAACTAAAATAATTGACAATTTTGGTGTTTTCTGTCGAAAATTCGAAACTTTGAGGTAAAAATTCTCACAGAAGATATTATTCGATTTAGAAAAAAATTTATATTTCTAATGTCCATGTAGGTGGGCCACTTTCGCCGGGTATTACATTTCGCTCCGAAAAAAGTGGCAAAACGAGGCACCCTAGTTGACACCCCTCTTAACACACATGGTGGCCACAGATTGCGTCACCATCCAAAGGGGTGCATTTCAGGGCGACACCATGAGCCCTCTGTGTTTCTGCATCTCACTTTTGCCGCCAATCAATATCTCTTGCACTTCGCAGTCCTAGCGGGGACTTCTATGACAAACCTCACTTCCGACAGCATACATGACGAATCACTGACTTGGAATGGTTCCATGGACAAAAGAAAGACAAAAGAAAAAAAGAATCTTTTGTCAAGATGCTGACTAAGAGGGTCTATTAGGGCGCTGACTTCGAATTAGGAGTAAAAATGGTTAATTTCAAAATGACTGACCCAAAATGGCGGACCCAAAATTCAAAAAATGTTCAATACTGTGACTCTTTTGACGACATGCTAAATAAGAGAGTCTTTTAGGGCGCTGGCTCCGAATAAGAAGTCAAGACGGTTAATTTCAAAATGACTGACCCAGAATGGCGGACCCCAAATTCAAAAAATGTATAATACACGGTCTTTTTTTACAAGATGCTGACTGAAGGAGTATTTTAGGTCGCTGAATCCGAAGTTTAAGTGAAATGTCAAATTCAAAACAGCGAACCCAAAATTCCCAAAATGTATAGTTTCGGACTCTCTCAACAAGATTTTCACTGCAGTGGTTTTTCGTTTATCTGAATCCGAAATTGATGTCAGAATTGCTAAATTCAAAATATCTAACTTAAAATGGCAAACCCAGAATTTAAAAAAACGTTCAATACTTTGACTTTCTTGAGAAGGTTGCAAGGAAGAAATAAAATGCAATGACAATATTTTCCTCTTACTCTGTACCCTTCAATGTAATACTTTTATAAATTATATTATCATTTTCACAGCAATGCTTTTGTTCTTTATTACAAAAGTGTTAGGTGTAGGTTTACAGTAGACTTTTTTCTGTTTACATTTTTCATGCTAACGTAACCCTTTTAGAATTATGGCGTTAAAACCAATTAAATTCACACTAAAATTGACATTTCCAGATTTATACATCAGACTGAAAAATTTCGAAAAAATGTAAATTGACTTTCTAAACATGTACTTCACGTAGGAAAAATTAATTTTCCATTCGAACGAAAACTGTTGTTCATTCACAAGTACAACTATCAAAAAAATTAACACCAACAGTATAAACAACAAAAGGATAAACAGAAGTTTTAGTTGTATCAGAAATTCTATTTCCAAATTGTGGACTACGTGTCCAAACAGGAAAAAGTCTCGTCTTGTTTCAAACCATTACACAAATATTTTACAGACTCTTGTTTCTCATAAATACAAGATTTGTTTCGAAAATTGTTTAAACAATTTAAGACTAAGTTTTCAGAGAATTACCCAGGTTACTTATAATCAGGTAGCTTTTCTCAATATGATAAACTAAAATGGAAACCTTCGTGTGTCTCAAGGTCACGGAGCAACCGAAAAATGACAGCTCTAAGCATCTATCACGCAAGTACCTCGGCCTGTTTTTAGCACGCGGGTATGACTTCGAGCTTACGAATCAGTTATGGCGTCGGACCTCCGAGAACAGCGGTCACAAGGACAATCATTTTAAGCGAATATTTTGTGAATAGTCGCCACAGGTCTCTTATAAGGTCTCGAATCTTCTCATTTTCCTTGTCCCTGACTATGATTTTGCTGTACGCCGGATCCGAATATGCAACCATGAACATAGTTCGTTTCTCGATTTAAGGAGAATGATGTCAGGCCTCAAGTGTTCAACTGGGACTATTGTCGAGAACTTGTGGTTCCAGTAAGTTTGGCACTTCTCGTTCTTGTTCTCTCTCATTCGTCTTCTACCTCTTTCGAAGCGTTTTGCAGTGCAGGGTCACGGCCAACACCATGAGAGCAACAAAAATTCTAGTAAAGCACTCTTAGGGCTGCTGAGAACTTCTTGAGGCGAAATTCAGCTACGGTATGCTAAGGTTGAAATGACACGGTCCTGTTCTACCGTTGGCATCGCGGTAGGACATAAGCTTTCCTCTCACGACTTTGACAGAAACTTTGGTAGAGAAAGACCTCTGCTTCCTTCACCCGGTCTTTTAAAGGTAAATAAATCTAGATGAAATAAGTCACGCACTTCACCCCCACTATTGAGATCCAGACTCAGGGTCTTGGCCACCTGCTCTGCGTCTTTGTAACTGAACGCTCCGTTGCCAATATCTCGTGACTCCTGACCATTACCAGGAGAGGACCTTTTCCATTTGTGACGATATGAGCTGTACCAAGGATAACTCGGTTATAAAGACATTGGAGATTTAGACGTTCACGCCCGCCTTTACGGCGTAAGATGTACATGCGCGGAACGGAGGAGTTGATGTGCAAACTCTTCTGTATATGCATGATCTTACGACGCATTGTTCCTGTGGAGGTATGTCGCTCCCTCGTGAGTTGGACACCCGGATAGTACGTGCTATAGGTGGTCAGGATGTGCATGACACACGCTGCACCTATCGCTGGGAACTTCTTGACGTAAGATTTAGCTACGGTATACCAATGTGAAAATGACACCGTCATGATACGCGAAAATAAGACTCTTTGTGCCAGAATTAAGTCCGGATGATTTAAGGAAAGTAAAGGTTAGATCCATCGACAAGGATTGATCTTTCACATTTCTGTGGAAGTTTAAGTGCGATTTCTTCTAGTAAAGCTGTTCAAGGAAGTTGTTAACCTCTGTTTTTATCACCCAGGTTTTTCGAAGTGTGGCATCTAGATGCAGTAATGCACTTTTCTCCCTTCTGATATTAAGATCCAGGCAAAGGGTCTCGGCCGCCTGCTCCGCGGCTTCGTGAAGGAACGCTCCTTTGCCAATCATTTCGTGGTTTCTGCCCTTCAGAAGAGGATCTCTACCATTTTCAAGATGTGTGCTGTACCCAGAATAATTCAGTTAAAAAGACACTGGATATTTGTAACTCCGCGCCCGCGTGAACGGCGTGGGATGTATAAGCGCGAAACGGACGAATTGATATGCAAGCTCTTCTGTATATGCATAATCTTACATGTGGCGATTTCGAGGGACGTAAGCTCCTGCTTCACCCACGGAGCCACCCCAAATGAATTGAGTAGAATCGGCATAACAAGCACGTTAGTCGCAGATATCTTGTTCAACGCCGACAGATTCTAAGAGCGGATCTGTCGAAGAAGACGCTTGTATCTACTTCGGTGAGCCTCCTTCACTGATGTTATATTCTGAATGCGGCTCTCAAGCACGCTTAGGTATAGGTAGGTCTCTTCAGCGCCAAGGTGTCTAATAGAACTCCTGTCTACGAGTTCAAGGTCGTGTGTACCCCTCGACGATCTCCAGAGCATCCTTGAGAGGATGTGTTCAAGACGCATAGATCTTTAACTCATCCATATAAAATACCTCAGTGACCTTATGCTTGCGATTATTGGTTTCGCCGCAGAGGTACCCATGAGAATTGCGTAGTGCAAGTGACAGTGGCAAAGGCTTCACTACCACGCCATTCTCGAGGACCTTGAGCTCGTGGACGAGATTTCCATTAGACACTCTGGCGCTGGAGAAACCTACCTACACCTAGGCGTGCCGGAGAGTCGCATACAGAATATAAAATCAGTGAAGAAAGTTCTCCGAAGCAGATGCAAACGTCTCCTTCGACAGATTTGATATTTTAATCTGTCAGCATTGAACAAGATATCTGCGACTAACATGCTTGCCATCTCACTTCTACTCTATTCATTTGGGGTGGTTCCATGGAAAAAGTACAAGCTCACGGCTTTTGACATCGCCACGCATAAGATAATGCATATGAAGAATAGCTTGCAGATCAACTCGTCCGTTCCACACATATACATACCACACTGTAAAGGCGGGCATCAGAGTGAGGAAAGTGCATGACTCCATTTAGATTCCTTACTTCTAAAAGCCCGATTGAAGAAAGCAGAGATCAACAAGTCAAGAAGTTCTCAGCGACAGGTGCAGGGCTCTGAGTATTTTAGACACATACTATCCGAGTGTCCCACTCACGCGGAAACGACTTATATCTACAGACACAATGCGGCCCTAAGTGTGCTTTACTACCATCTTTGTCGTTCTTACGGTGTTGGCCACGACCCTGTCCTGCCGAAAGCTCCATGGGAGATAGAGTCAATTGTCAAGAGCCAGTAGTGCCAAGTTCACTGGCACTTCAAGTTCAACCTAATAGTCCGTATTGAACACTCGAGCTCTGACATCGTTCTCCTTGAGTTCGGGAAACGAACTATGCTTGTGATCGAATTCTCGGCTCCGGCAGACAAGAACATCACAGTCAAGGAGAAGGAAAATAAGTATCGAGACCTTTTAAGGGATCTGCGGCGACTGTTCCGAGAACATTAGGTTAAAACGATTTTCCTTGTGATCGGTGCTCTCAAAGGTGTGAAATCATCGCTATATCATAACATCGAAGCCATAATCACGTGCCAAAAACATGCCGAGGCACTTGCGAGATAGATGCATAGAGCTGTCATTCTTGGGTCGCTTCAATTCCTTAGGACACACGAGGGTTTCGCCGGCCATTCATTGTAATGCCATAGTACCCTGTGGCCACCCATCGTGGTCGTGAGGTGTGGCCATAGGTGTTATTCACCGCGGTTCTACTGGAAGCCAGTGCCATTTTCCTAGATGGCATTCGCTGCCAGGTGGACCTTGTAGTGGCTGCTTGCCCACTGGTTTATTCATATAAGATGTCTGGAAGAAGAGCCTTCCAGTTCGATTTTGCTGCCTTTTTGCACTACTCTTTTTGTACCTACGCATCTTAGCAGTAAAAACATTAAGTCTCTGCCGTTGAGAGCCTATAATCTCATCCAATATTGCTGGTATCAATGTCTTCATGTTCCGATGGTGGATGATTTTAGTAACAAGGTGTATCAGCTTTCAGGTTCTATTTCCTTTTTTATGTCGAGTCAATCGACCCAATTTGCTCCTTACTTTGCTAGCATCCATATCCAACCTAATTATCCATGGTTGATCTCGTTTCCTCTTCGAGGCAAAGACTGCATATATAGGCCTAGATTTACGGCTCAACATTATATCGTCTGCCACAGCTACACAATACACAAGAGTTTGTACCTGCAACAATTTGTTGACAGATATTGAGAATTTTTAGTCTACTAAATTCTGTTATTTTATTCTTGAAGCTAGACTTGGGTATTCAAGTGAGAAGATACGATGATGTTCTCTCCTCACACTTTGCCCACTATTTTTTGCCAGAATGTAAAGGCACAGTACATATCTGTTAATAGGGTATGTTCATTTTAATCGCTTTCTTGGTTATTGAATCTCTGCTACAGCCTCTGGTTGAATCGGGCCAATTGCTTTCGTAGGATATGGTGGTACTAGATCAGCATGGCGTTGCGCAGGAAGATCAGTAGCACGCTGATGTTGTTAGTCAAAAAACCCCCAGCAGACACAGTTGAAGTTTCACTGTTTGCCGTTTTGATTGGCTGGCCAGACTGTTGATCTGTGAGATTTGTCTGATCATCACGCAGCTCACCATCACCACCGTCCCGCATGATGTGGCCTCCAGCAGTAGCTCCAAGCGCGCCCCAGCGATCCTGGGGAAGCAGCCATTGTTTGAATATATTTTTATAGCTCTCCATTTTTTGTGGGTTTTGTCAAAGGCAATGCTACCGCCAATATAGCCCTCAAAGTCATGAGAGAGTCATAACTCGTTCGGCTCTAGCCTCATTATGTTATCGGGGATCAAGGAACTTATACGGTAAGGGTGAGTAAGAGACGTGTGGGAGAAGGCAGGGTTTCAAAGAGAGGGACAGATTTCACATTAATATAAAAGTCGCGTGTTGCTTATGCTAACAACATACTTGTCCCACAACACCGTGTCAACACGGGTCGCTGATCAATTTCAATTATAATGCTCATAATTAAATGTGGAGTTGTTGTGAGTGAGTGAGTGAATAAATGAATGAGTGAATGAATAAATAACTAAATAAAGAAAGAAATATATGCATGCATGTAAATAAATAAATAATAATCTGTGGTATAAAAAGGGACTACTTTTATGGAGACCTTATAACAGTCAAACCTTTCTTAACTGTCTTTTAGATTTCGGAGTCCTCAAGGTTAGACCTGAGATTAGGTTCCTAGGATTTTATTTCAACACAGTTCCTTATAGCGCGATTTAATACTTTTGGAAACTGACTTTAAACAATTTTAAAATCTGACGTATAGGTGGGAAAAGGAGGTCAGATTTTCATTCAGCACGACAAAAAACTATGGAAATGACACATCCCATTTCATGAATACACTGGTCAATAGGACATGCACATACCGTAAGGTTGAATTCATACCAGGCACAGGGAAACGTGAGTGCGAGTGAAACACTTAGTAGATGGAGCGCAAAAGCGTCTTTTTCGCACTCATGGATATGACTTGTATGAATTTGGCCTTATTGTATATTCTGTTGACCAGTGTAAACCACACTTGCCCCGGCTCTTTCCATGCTGAGTTGATGAATGCCTATGGTTCTCATTGAAATAAATGTTTAGAACTAAAAACCCGCCAATCATCTATGCGCGAAACTTTGAAAAAAAGTTGAAATAATTTTGCGTTAAATTTATTATGAGGAATGTACTAATGAAGGAAGGCACACAAATTTCCCAGTCTTGGCCAAAAATTTCAACACTCATCTGCGTCATGGCCGATTGAATGACCCAATGATGGTCGCATTAGTGCTTCCTTAAATTTATATATTACACAAAGTTATTTTGAATCAATTATTTATTTAAGAACATTTTACTGAAGAAATTCGAAAGTTACAGCTTATAGAAGTAATGTAACCTAAAACTAAAAATAATTGAACCTCCAAATATGAAACCAATACTGAAATGTTGCGATAATTTCAGTGTTTTCATAGTATTAAAGTGTCTACTATAATTTTATTCAGGCTTCAAACAATCTTCAAAGTGATTCGCAAAAATTAATGTACATTCATCTCGAGTTATTTGGACAGCCTCAGGTATGGTCGGCTGAGTAGCAGACGCTATTTAAATACAGTTTCAACCGGATTTAAAACGAAGACTGAGAAAACACTCAGGACCGCATATGTAGTCTCTGAACCCGGCACACGTACTAAAGTATATCCTTAGAGGGACGGTCAAGTCTTGGACGTTGCAATGTCCTATGCTGAAAATCATACTTCTATTTTATTATAATGTAACATGAGTCAAGCGCAATAGAGGCGACTTCAAAACCCAGAATTGTCCAGAATTGTTACATAATAATCTACGTGTTATTGTCAGCAGCCCAGAAAATGATGAAGTCACTGCTTAGAGGGAGCTGAGGTAATACATCGTCACAATGAAGTGTTCAATTATAAATTGAAATATATAAATAGTGTCTGTGTAAACATAATTCTCCTATTTTGTACGGGATCCCTCTTTGATTGGTACACGAATGTTTGGTGATTACAATCAAACCGCATAACTATATGAATTGGATCATGGATATAAACCGATATGAGATCAAAGGACAAAAAATAATATGGAAGGTTTAATGCTGAACCAAAAGGGTCGCAATATCAGTGATTAGACGATCCCTCTTTAAAACTAGCAGCGACATAAAGGTAACATACAAGGACGTTGGAATTGTTTGAAGAATGTTGTATGAATGTGTGTGGCGAATGAGTGTAGGACGATGATCATATAATCCGTTGGATATCACTTTTATTAAACCTGATTGAATATTAAATAGTCCATCTCAATCTCACCTATCTGCGTGATTCAACTTACATAAATGTTATAATAAATTTATGAAAATCCGTGGCCATCACTGCTCCATTCATTCAATACTTACTACACATAATATATAATGAAAAATATATATAAAATATATTTTATATATATATAAAATATATAAACATAATATAATGAAAACAGTATGCTGTTTTCATTATATTAATGTTAAAGTGTATGGTTTGGATGACAGAATGATTTATTTTTAGAAATCTGCTACGAGACAACAGTAGCGACCAACACTGCGACTCAACAAAATTTGCTGACCCACCCGTAATTCATAACCCATCGCTTGAGATCTCACTGATTTATGAGAGCTAGAATATTCATATATTTCATCTTTTATGTACAAATGAAATACTTTTTGATGTATGCTTAACAATTAAAGCTTTCTGATATTCGATAGAATATGAATCTTATCAGGTGAACTCTTCACCAAGCCAGAATAGTTAATTCCGACCATAAATGACGGATGGCGGCCACCACTCGTACCGCGGCCACGACTGAGACAGTTACCTTACACTATAAAAGAGATGTAATTGGAATTTAACGTAAATAAAGATTACAAGGATTTAGAAAATTAGGAGTAATTAACTTTTATTGTTTGTGACGTAGAAATTTCTGTTTAAATAGTTAGAATAAAAATTATGATTGTTAATGTGTACATGTCTAACATATAAACTCATTTTTTATATTTAGGCGATTACTTAGAATGAAAGTTATTTGTCTCCTTGAGAGAAAATAAAAAATTGTAAATTTTCGGATATTGATTGGAATAATGAATTCTCGCACTGAGTCCCTAAATTTCCCCTATCGATCGTTTTGAAGAAAGGCATACGTCACACCTCTCACACATATAGCAATTCGTCTAATTACCCTGGCATACTCTAAAATTTTAGAGTACGGTTGAACATACCGCCCGCCTCGATTCTAAAAATTTGAATCGAAATAGTATAGATGTGAAGCTAGAAAATATTTAATTTATGGAAGTATTACAAGAAGATGAAGTAAAAGAGAAGTATTACAAAAATATGTATTGAATTATGTAGCACAGAATGTGATCTTACTAAATTATCTTGACCGGGATGACAGGCGAACTGAAGTCCATTTGCAAAAAGGAGTATTTTCTTCTCGTAAAAGAACTATATTTCCTACACGAATGTTCAAATTGGGTTTCTTCCATATGTATCTATTTTGTAAGCCCTGAAAATGTTCTAGGGACCACAGTCGCCATAGGATTTCAATAAAACGTTGGAACTCATTGCCATCTAGACAAACGATTTTCAGTTAAATCAAGAACTAATTGATCTGGCACTGAAAGCAAATGTAAGCCTACGAGAAAATAGCCCGAAATTAAATAAGAAAAATGATCAAGATCATCTGAAATAGCTGACAGGGGTCGAAAATAAAGGCTTGCCTCTATTTGACAAATGAGTGTAGAAAATTCTTCTCTTGTGAGTTTACGATCACCTAGTATGCGACGTGAGTGGTTTTTTACGCTTTTAACACCCGCTTCCCATAGACACCCAAAATGAAGAGCCACGGCAAGTTTAAAATGCAATTTTATATTTCCTTCTGAAAAGAAGTTATGTACTTAATTATCCTTTTCTAAATATAGAAAAGTTCTTTGGAGATCCTTGTCCACATCCCTAAATATTAGTACCATTGTCGCTATACAAATTAGAAGGTTTCGAGCTACAAATCGTTTAAATGTTGCTCAAAAAGCTTCAGCTGTATAGTATAAGCACATATCAATTCTAAGTTAACGGTTCTAGTGGCAAGGCACACGAGAAGAGCTATATTTGCTTTATGAGCTTTGTAGCTTTTACCTATACCCATTTTAACTAACATGGGATCTGCATAATCCAGACCTGTATGTTCAAAAGGTCGAGACCTAGTCACCCTTGCAGAAGGGAGTTGACCCATCAATTGAGTAGGAATTATTGCCTTTTCGCGAAAGCAAGGAATGCATTTGTTTACTGTACTCGAACTGAATCATGCGCTTTTAGAATCCAATAATTTTGTCTGAGAACGTGTAGAGTCAATTGAGGACCCCCATGTGAGGTTCTCAGATGAGCTTGTTCTATTATTATTAAACCTGTGACTCGAGTTTTGGGCAAAATGATGGGATGTTCTTGTAAATGTTTAAACCAAAAACATTTTGCTCGATCTAATACATCATTCGAGAGGAATGATTCTTTTAATGCAATTGAATGTTTAGAAATGCGATCTACGAAGCGAATACAATAGGCGGTAATTCGAATGAATTTTAGCCAAGTGGATACTTTTTCTGCAAGTTCGTCCAAGGGTGGCGACTCAACTTGAACTGAATGAAGCTGGACTCCTGGCAGATTTTTAGAGAATTCTTTGCTTTTTAGACTAGTATCTGAATACATTTTGCTTTCAGTTGTGAATATTTTAGAGGAAACAGGATTTGGCCAGTATCTTTGTGGCTCACCTAAAAAGGAAGGTCTATGCCACCATAAAGAATGACTTATCAATTCTTCTGTGTTATACCTCGATAGACAATCCACGGCACAAAGCTCTAAGCGTGGTGTACAAACGATTATGATAGGAGCAGTCTTTGATTTCGCGATTAGCAACGTAATTTAACCACCCATGTGGATCAAATATACGAGCGGTCAGAGAGGGAACTATTTTTTTGGTTACAACTTAGAAATTTTGAATGTTCATCAAAAACAAAAAGTTATCTGATTTTGGACATCACCTTTAACCAAGAACAGATTCAGTTTCACCTTTAAATTCTCCGTAACTGACCGTTTTATTTTTAGAAGAAGCATTATTACCTTAATTGATGTAGGATCAATAGCGATCCATTTTCGAAGTGGAAAGCGTCCTCTGTCTCGAAGTTCAATAAGATCCTTTTGTAAGTGTAGAGCTTGTTTCAGATCATCGGCTCAAAATAAAACATCGTCGACGTAGAAATTGTTTTACAGAATTGTGCTAGCCTCCGGATAATTACTACACTCGTCGTCGGCCAATTGTTTTAGAACTCGATTCGCTAAGAATGGAGCTGATGCAGTTCCATATGTGACTGTAACTAGTTGATAGTGTACTACCTGTCGAGAAATACCTTTATTACAAGCAATGCGTTGCAGATCGACATCTCTAGGATCTAAAAAAACCTGCCTAAACATTTTACTAATATCAGCTGTCAGACCAAACTGATAATTTCTTCATCAAAGGATAATGGCCGGAAGGTCATTATGAAGTTTAGGACATACTCAAAGAAGGTCATTCAATGATTTTTCCGAAGAAGTAGGATGAGAAACATCAAAGACTATTCTCAATGGAGTAGATGTGCTTGAATCGCGGATAATTGGGTGATGAGGTAAATAAACAGGGGGGCAACTCGAAAGAGTTGTTTTGCCTGGACCTGATATTTGACGCATATAACTCAAATGTTCATATTCGTCAAGAAGAACCTCATAGCGTCTCGCTCAGTCTGGATTTTTCTCTAAACGACGTTTAACACCGTAGAGCAAAGATAAAGCTCGGATAGAGATTTACCCAGAGAATCAAAGGATTCCTCCTCAGGCGGAAGACGAACTACATAACGGTCGTCTTTTGTGCTCCAATATGTTTTCATAAAATGATCCTCGCAACGTTGTTCTTCGTCTGTCAACATTGATTGTTGCGAAACTTCTACAAGTTCCCAAAATCTTTTTAAATCAAAACTCACATCTTGTTCAATGGAAATGCAATTTAATTTTATATGAGATTGTGTTTGAATATTATTTTCAGATTTTTGACCCGGATGAATGCATCTAAGTGCTGCTTGTTGGGCTGTAAGGGAACCAAGAGGTCGCTGACAACAGAAACGAGCCGTGATAATCAGCAACTACGTAACGATTAATATTCATTACGATGTGCGCGAATTAGGAAAATATTGTTCTGTTTAGTATCGCAGGAGGTATTGCCGCTCTCGTTCACCCCACCGACCGACGCCGTTGCCACGTCGACGCACCGTGGATCGTACCGCGCATGCGTTCCGTCCCATGCACCGCGTGGTGCTGATAAAAGACATGCCAGCTCTCGGATGAGCAGCACTCCTCAGGGAACCGGTCTGAGTGGTAGGGCAATGGGTGCTCCCATATCCACCTCTCGGATGTCGGTAAAACGCGGCATCAGGCGCTCCTGCACACGCTTTACCCCGATAACCCCTGAGAGTAGCCACCGACGAATTGCCCTCCCTTCAGGGAAACAGCTCGAGCGACGGAGCAATGGGTGCTCCCATATCCGTTTTTCGGGGGTTAGTAAGTCGTGGCATCAGGTGCCGCTGAACTCGCCTTACCCCGGTAAACCCCTGAGAGGAATCATCCGCGAACCATCCTCCCCTCGGGTAAACGACTCGAGCAACGGAGCGATGGGTGCTTCCATATCCGTTCCTCGGGTATCAGTAAGTCGTGGCATTAGGTGCCCCTGAACACGCCTTACCCCGGTAGACCCCTGGGAGGAGTCATCCGTGAACTCACACTCTTGGAGGAATCGGCTCGAGCAACGGAGCATTGGGTGCACCCATATCTATCTCTCGTGTTCCAATATGTCGCAGCATTAGGTGCTCCTAAACGCGACTCATTTCGGCCATCTTCCAAGAGAACCTTCCTCGGGAGTCCGGCTGCATCGTCGGAACAATGGGAGCTCCCATATCTGACCTTGAATAATCGGCGAAGTCACGGCATCAGGTGCTCCTGAACGTGCCTCGCCCCCGCAATTTTCGAGAGGGCACGCTAGCCAGGGCCAGGGCCAATACCGACTGCTCAAACCTAGCAAACCCTCCCCCTTGCCCCGCTAGCGCTTCCGTATGACCCAGCCGAACGCCTACCTCGCCCGACCGACCTGAAATTCCCGCAGCGATAGAATGCGTTGAGTTTCGACCGGTGCACCCCGACCGAGCCCGTTTTCTGTTTTCGCAAAGAGGGGGGATGACGTCACTAAACGCCCTATGGCTATATTTTTGGCATATAATTGCCTCACTTGTTTCTCAGGAGCTGTAAATCACACTCGCCTGCAGCACTGCGGCATAATCTAGATCACGAAGGTGATCCCATTCAGAATTTAGTTGAATATTTGGCGCATTATAATTAATAAGTGTTGGTAGAAAAAAGGCTGAAATAAAGTAGGCTTTATTTCGATCATTTTTTGGGGCAATAAATAGATTGACTCGAGATCTAGACTCTCCAGTTAGAACATTCGCAGAGGCAGTTACCTTAGTATTGACTGGAAAACACTTTGGACGCAAATATTTAACTAAAGATTCAGAGATAAAAGTGGCATCAGACTCTTGATCCAAAAAACATCTGAAGTTAATATCAAAACCAGTAGACATAACATTCCTAGTAAAATTCTTCAACGGTTCTTGTGACTTGTTATTGACACTACTGTTGGAGGAAATTTAATTCAAATATGCACACTGATCTTGATTTGAATTTACTTGACTGAAAAATTGTTCTAGAGAATTCGAAAAAGATTGCTCGATATTCATTGAAGTGTGATGAGGTTTTCTACATTGAAAACAAGATATTTTACTTTTACATTATCTTTTCCTATGGCTATATCTCAAGCATTTAGAGCAAACTTTATGTTCTCGAGCAATCTCTCTGCGATTTGGTACCGTGTGATTTCTAAAAGTCTTACATTGAGATGAATAATAGTTTCCATCACAACAGATACATGTGGGAGTATTAGAGGTAGTGGTACCATGTGATTGTGCAGATGATCTTCTAGACGCAAAAGAATTCGCATAATTTACATTCTTCGAATCAGGTTTCGATATATTAAGAGCTTCTAAAGTACGAATTCTAGTGTCAAGAAATTTATTGAAATAATCATAAGTTGGATAAGTTGCACTATTTAAAAGATTCTTCTTCAACTCTGCTACAGAAGTTCTATGTAATTTATTTACAATCTAGATAACCTTCGGAAAACTAAGGTATTTGAATGTCGGGTAATTTCACTCCTTATTCGTGAAAGACGATACGAGAGTAACTTACATTTTGACTTGTATTAATACTACGTTGATTCTAAGTTCATTTTGCTCACATTTCTCCCAGGTTGTTCGAAGATTCTGGAGCCTGCCTTGAGCTACAGGTAGAGTAACCTCTGTACAGTTAAGTAGATCGAAAGCTGGGAGTCCTTTTTTTATTTTTTCGAAACGAATCATTTGTTCTGCGATAAGAGCCTCCATTTTTGATAGACTTCAATAAAAACTTGATGACCGACGATTTCAAACTTGTCAATAGTCTTCCAGGAACTAAAACCACTAGACATGATAGAGACAGTGTGGATAAACTGATGTACGTTACTGAAATTGAGAACGGGAGGGTGTATTAGGCGATTCTCGACTTTATTGCACAGGCGCAAATTGAACTTCCTTAAATTTGGAATTTTGAGCTTTTTGTTATTTTCAAAGTGTTATGACAATCTTCACAGGCTGTTCCGCTTCTTCACTGCTTTTTCTTCTATTGGAGAACCTCCAGTTACTATGTCGTCTTCTATAAAGACGAATTTTTGTCAGAACTACACGAACTAGGAACCCATGCAATTTCAAACTTAAGGGGTTCCGCAACTTTTTCTGGTCTTATATTCATAGTTTTAAGCGTTTTTAGAGTTTTATTCATATTCCAATCATTGGGCTCGAAGGACCATGTTTTCCTCCTTGAGAGAAAATAAAAAAATGGCAAATTTCCATATATTGATTGGAATCATGAACCTTTAAAGTTGATGAAAAATCAATTTGTTATATGAAATCATAATTTATTTGAGTCAGCACCTCTTCTCTCCCAAACACCACATTTACAATCGTTATTAATTTGTTATATTATTCTCAATTTTTCATGAATCTCAGACTTTAAACGCACGCCCGTGCCGCTCGCTTCTCTGTCTGCTCTAGCACTAAGTCCCCAAACTTCACTTATCGATCGTTTTGAAGAAAGGCATACGTCACACCTCTCACACACATAGCAATTCGTCTATTACCCAGGCATGCTCGAAAATTTTAGAGTATGCTTGAACAAAAGTGTAGAAGATAATAGTAAAAGTAGATGAAAGAGAGGGAAAATTGACTGTGTTGTTACCTGCACAAATTAACAAATGCCTAATCTAGCGCAATACGAAAAACTTCGCAAACCTGTTGTTATTGTTGCTGTTGCTGCTGCTACTGTTGCTGAATACGGTTAAACTACTCAACAAGCAGTCGAAGACAATAGTCCAGGGATGGTCCTGAAGTAAAAACCAACCCAAGTCAAGGTATGAACAACCGTGCCGAAGACTAAGTGGCACCAGGGAGTGATGTTCCAAACGGTGTCTCTAGGATACCAGGTCGCCTCCTAGAGTACATAGACCTCACCCCCGCATGCGGGGCTCTGTGGGGGTGGACCGTATATTTTTCTAGCTACTCGTGGGATCAATATGGAGTACGAAAATCTTAATCAAAGTATGAGAGAGAAGATGTTTGGAGGGGTGATAGAAGTTGAGGTGGAGGTGCCTAGTCTATTGGCGGAGGATAGCAAGCCAGAGGCACGAGTGGACATGCAAGTTTTCACGAGAACCTACAGCGAGCATATCAAGACGATGGACCGATTGACGGATGTGATCAATGAGATCGGCGCAGTGGCCTCCAAGAAGATTCAGACGATGGAAGACGCCCAGCCATCTTTCGCTCCTGTAAGAGGGAATAGGACGAGGGAGCTCACCGCAAGTCCCTCAGAAGCGAGCACACCCAGACCAGCACCAAAAAAGTTGAAGGGTCGGGCTCAGGTTCCTATATCTGGACGAACGAAGAAGAACGAAATAACAAGAATGAAGGTTACCATCGAAGAGAAGACGGACTGCTGCAGAAGAAGAAGGAGTCTCAGAGGCGAGCTTGACCCGAGACGGTTTCGATAAAACCGACCGAGGGTTCCAGCTACGCAAATGTACTCAAAAACATCAAGAGCACGGTGAAATCGAATACCCTTAGTGTAAAGATAAAGGGTGTTAAGCAGACTAGGGATGAAGACATTCTCATTGAAGTGGGGAGTAAAATAGAAGGAAGATCAGAATTAACCACAGCAATCAAGGAGGCTATTGGGATTACGGGAAACGTGCAAAAGCTCGTGCCTCGCGTTGAGGAAGAGGTCCTCGATCTCGATGTGTTTACGAACTAAGAGGAGGTTCTAGAAGTCGTGAGAAGGCATTTTGGCGAAGGACTGGTGGGAGAAATCAAAGTTAACCTCATAAGAAGGGCCTTTAGAGGGAACTTAAAGGCATATGGGGAATTATGTGAGGTGCTGGCCGCAAGATTAGTGCAATCAGGACACCTAAAGTCGGTTGGGTATCCTGTAGGATGCGTAAAAAGTTAAAGGTCACGCGGTGTTTCCGATGCCATGAATTTGGTCACCTGGCAGCGAATTATGGTGATCCTGATCGGTCTAGGGATTGTTGGAGGTGTGGCAAAAAGGGCAGCGGACCTGCGTGGTGCAGCAGCATTCCACTCTGTTACCTCTGCGCCGCTAGAGATGAGAAGCCACGGAACGACCATCTTTCGGGGACTTCGAGATGCGCAGCGTTCCGGGAGGCAACAGTTATGAGGAAGCCAAAAGAAAGCGGGCGTTGAGCCAAGCAGGCTGACCAGATGGAGGCCGAGGTTCGGCGTAGGATGCCAAAAACATATGCCTTGAAGTAATGCGATAAGCGGTTCCGAGGCATATGTTGGCAGGAAGGGGAGGTGAGTTTAGTGGGTACGGCTTTGGTAGGAGGGATGTCGGTCTTACTTCTCTTTGAGGTACTTCTGGGATTCCAACTATCCTGGCAAGCCCCACACTCGATGCGTAAAGAGCATTCTCACCTCCTCTACAGAAAAAAACTACTGCTGCTGCTGCTGCTGCAGTCTTCCCACCGTTTTTAGTAGCAAAGATGTAAGGCTGATGGGACGGAAATCCTTGGGTGAAGTATGACCGATCCTGCCTGCTTCCAGAATGAAAACCACTATCGTGCATCTCCATGCCGTCGAAACATATCCCAGTGTCAGACTAGCCCTAGCAAGTCTCACCAGAAGCCTTCTGATGGACTCTCCATCCTTTTGTAAATAGACCGAGTATATGCCATCCATACCAGGAGACTTGTATGGGCTGGAAGACTTCAGGGCCCACCTGACCCTGGAAGGAGTAACAATCTCGTGGGCTAGCCGCCGTTGCGTAATCGACCCTCATCGTCGTAAATGAGGTCCATAGTTCTTTTCTTTTGCCAATGCTGGCACGTCTGAACCTCTCTCTGGTTTTCCTGCGGAGCTCTTCGAGCTTCCCGTTTAACCAGTGTGTTTCCCCTGCCTTTCGGATTCTTGTGGGTCGAAAATTTCTTTCATAAGTAGGTTTCATGGCCTCCGTGAAAGTTTCAACTGCCATCTCCAGGGTGTCCACATACCTAATTGGCTTTGGCACCTCTGAGGGTGCACTCCTTAATTCAGTGGAATACTGATCCCAATCCGTTCTTCTTGGATTCCTGGACCACGTAGGGCCCGAGAATACGGTAGATTCCATCTCGAGCTCTATCTGTGAGTGATCTGGAAGAGTGGGTTCGTCCCAGAGTCTCCACTTCTCCACTTTATCCTTAAAACTACCGGCACAAAGGGTAATGTCAATGACCTCTTCCCCGACCGAGTTGTGAAACGTCAGGGTATTCCCGTATTGAGAATATCTAAATCAGTAGTTATTAAATATTCCGATATGTCATTCCCTCTTCAGTTAGTGTTCATGCTGCCCCACAATGTATGGTGGGAGTTAGAATCGCACCCCAAGAATAGAGGGAGACCCCTTACCTTGCAGTATTCTACCAGTGTACGTACTTCCTCTGGTGGGTCGCTCTCGCTGTCATACGGAAAGTAGGCCGATCCCATCACTAGCTTTCCGATTCCTTTAAGATCTGTGGATATCACCATCAGATCTCTCGAACATAGTTCTAGCTCTCGCTTGGGACTCAGGAATCTGCGAAACTAGGAGCTGCTCAAGTCCTGTTGAGGCCGTTCGTGCCTGACGATTCGCCAGGACAATGTCCCAAGTGAGGAGTTGAATCCCTCCAGGCGCCGAAGGACGACAGATGGATCTTCCAGTTTACCTGGGATTCACGCCGTAGTCTTCAACATCCTTCGGAGCAATTCAACCCCACCCATTTCCAGGGCCTTGTCTCGACCACTGTGTTCTGCAGCCAAGCTTTACCCGCCGGGTCGGCTGCAACAAATATGAACATCCCTCCCCTACAGAAGAAGATCTTACATTTTGGCCATTGATTTGGGAACACTCTTTCGAGCGCCTTCCAAGTGGCGTCCCTGAAGAGCTCAAACTGCTCCGCAACGAGCATCGAGTCCGGATAGCTCGTCGCCGTGACCACCACCGTCAGAGGTTAGTCCTCTGGGCAGCTGTCAGTCCAGCCTCCGACGACTCCCTGTTCGCTGGCAGCTGGGCTGCCTTATGCCTTTTTGTAGACTTAGCCCCCCCCCACCGGTAGGGTATCATCAGAGCCCTTCCTTCTCGGGGCCGCCGTGCTGGTTGTCGGCATTGTCTTTGTCGATGTTTCAGCACCCACAGATGCCACTCTAGCCTGCTGCGCTGGCCTCCTCAGTTTTTTTTCAGAGGAACGTTGACGCTTTTTTTGGGGAGGATGCCTTGGCTGCTTCCGTCTCTAAAGCCTCACTCCGAGGGGCCGTCGATCCCTCAGCTCCCAAAAGAGCCTGGAGCACAGCCGCCACTTGAGGTTAGCCGACCAGAGAGGCAAATAGAGTGGAAAGGGTTGTGCTAGACCCATTCGAGTCCAACCCCTTTCCCCCCTTTGCCAACTCCCTTCCTCCTTCTTTCTTTACATTTTTATTTGTGATGGAATTTATTATAGTCCCACGAGAAGCTAGGGAAATGAACAGAAGACTAAGTACTCGGAGGGTCATCCGGTGTCCCCGAAAGACCGTTAGGACACTTTCATACCCCTCGGTGCCAAAGTGCCAGGGGCACGGTCACTTAACACCCTTGGCTTAGGGGGGGGGGGTCACATTGAGTGAAACACTCAATGAATATCTGTTCACGGGCCACCACACCAACGAAGGGCTGTTACTTAGTCACAATGTGGGCCGTAAGTCATTCCCGTTCAGATTCCAAACTAGGGTCGGTCCGGGAGGAACCTCGGCTCAGGGGTCTAGCAATACCCGCGTTAGCAAGGATCTTTCACACTTCTACCATACTATAATCATCCATGCCCACACACCGGAGAGCCCGTTCATAGGGATTCAACTTTCACCCAGGAGAAACCGTTTATGGGGATCCTACCATTCGGTTGTCCGAAGCGTTGACGTGCACACACTCAATAGCTTTTGGTTAGATTCTGTGCCATGTACCTTCGACAAGACCAGTTTTTCATGAAAATGTATTATTTCGGTGAACGAATTGCGATTTCACGGTTGCCGTTCGTGAAGTGCGGATTGGTTCCCGCATTGGATGGCTCAATTTTTATGTGTGAGTTTCAATTTGTGAAGTAGTTTATTTATATTTCAGAATTGAGTTCGAGATGAAATATAGAGAAAAATCTCTTTCATACTAGGCTGGAACGCTCCATTGACTTAAGTTTAGGTAATAAATTTTAGAAATCCGAAACGAATTATTAATTTGAGCACACAAATTCTCAAAGCATTTATTTGAGATTTGGGTACGTGAAAGGCATCGCCATTCAATCAACAATTAAACGATACCACGCCCTTCATAAAAGACGGCTGAAAATTGCTCATGAAGAGCGCACCTCTTTAAAGGGATAATATTTTCCGGTAACGATTCTTTAAAAATCATCATTGTTACTCAAAAATATTTCTGATTTTCCGACAGACCTCAGTCATACATTCAATAGTTATAGCCAGAAAATCAGTGCCACTAATCTTTTTTACTTTTTTTTCAAATAAGTGAAGGATGCTGACGAGCCGAGAGGTAATCGCAACCACGCATTCAGAAAGTTGCACACCTTTCACCAAATACTGTATTGAATTCAATACAGGGGCTACATTTGCTTATGAAATTTACAAATGAATTAATATTTTTCTTTAAATTAGTTTCATTCAAAGCAAGTTACCACTTTGAACAGACCGCACTTTACTCACTTACTACACACCAGAACACTGAAAGGCGGAAAATACGCTGCGCCTGTCACCAAGTAGACCTCAGACTCCAAAATAAATGCTCACCACGAGAGCAGAAAAACCAAACGACCAGTTCCTACCGAGCGTCTTATATCAATTATAAATTACTTGAACTTATTAAAATTTAATTTTACTTTAGCATTAACTTTTTTTATTTTGAGTGTGATAATGCTTTACGTCACAGTTTCATACTTGCGGATATGGAAAATCACTGTTAGAAGAATCTGACTAAAATTTAATCTACATGTGAATAAAGTCATTAACATATACTGTAAATTACATGCAATATACCATCACGTTGTAGAATTAATATTTATCTATATATCAGTCGGTAATACGAAGTGCGTGAAAACTCAAATTTTTTTGAGGGCTTCAAAACTGGTCAAATATTTAAAACTAAGGTATGAACCTAAAATTCGTCGGCTGAATTGTTATTCATAATTAAAGTGCAACATACGGGTGAAATTTTTTCGAAAACTCGCTCTTAATTTTATAATTTCAACGTGAGTGAAGCTGCTTGTTAGTTAGCCCTGTCGAAAGAAAATCTGAGGGATATCTCAATCGAAAATGTCAGGCCGGGTTATTCAAATTTCAGTGAATTATCAGGCTCTATATGAATGATTTCACCTCTAGAGTTTGACTGATTTTGGTCCTTTTTCACAATGCAATTCATGGCGGCTCAAACTTGAGGATTCCAAAACACGACAGACAGTTATGAAAGATTTGACTGTAATAAAGTCTTCATAAAAGTAATCACCCTCCACGCCACAAATTATTGTTTATTTCCTATATAAATATACTTATTTGTGAAGACTTGTTTATAGATATATATCTTTACATATCTACCGTAATGTTCTGATGGTGAATATCAAAATGCCATTTGTTTTTACGCATCTCGTGTAGTTCAGGAGATACTTACAAAACATAATGTATTTTGATCATCTTAAGGTAAATTTGAGGTATTTGTAATGATATAAATTCGTAGATTCTGATTTTGAAACTTTCAAGACCCTTATTCCAAAATGGAAAACAAAAATTATGTTTACATTTGAAGGTCTTACATGTAACCTACGTTATTATCCCTGCAGCTCAGCCACTGAAGTCCAAATCTTACTCCCGGAACTCTTCCTACCTGAGTTGTTCGCTAGATGAAGAGGATTGAAATACAGCCATAAATAGGCCCAAGCTGAACGAAAATTTTAGACAGGGGTTCTTTATCCGTAAGCACGTTTGAAATACGAAATGTAAAAAAATTATTTTTAGTTAGCGATTTGAAAATATGATATTTAAAATCTGCACATTTTTGCGATTCTAA
Organism: Melikaiella ostensackeni; assembly: GCA_032362435.1. Taxonomy (NCBI): domain Eukaryota; kingdom Metazoa; phylum Arthropoda; class Insecta; order Hymenoptera; family Cynipidae; genus Melikaiella; species Melikaiella ostensackeni. The sequence continues at coordinate 20,193,372 of JAUMHM010000050.1, read as the reverse complement.
GGGTATGTAATTTATCTAAAAAAGTGTAAAACTCATTAGTAGTGTAATGTAGAGCAAAACTATAAATTCGGAAATATATTGTTCCATAAATTAAACTTATTGAAATACTAAACATTTTTTAGGACATTACATATGCCTGCAATTTTCAAAACTTGTGGATTTCAACTATCCTATTTTCAAACCGCTAATTTTGAACATTTTTTTTTTAATTTCGTAAACTTGGCCTGCCTAATAACCAACACCCCTCCTGCCGACACGTATTCGGGTGGAATATGATTTGTAGGCATCCAAAAACCATACCTGGTTCTTTAAAGACTGCCCAAATTATTTTTAATTTGTGTGAAGTGAATTTAAAGAGTCCCGGTGGCTCAGGCGATAGCGCGTCAGGCTTCCAAGCAGAAGGTCTGGGGTTCAATCCCTGAGGCAGGAACATTGGAAATTTTTCTATGTAACTCTACCGTTAATCATACGTAAGTTACGCAAATTGTGATCTCTAATGGACGAATAGATTGGTAATTTTGTAAGAATATGTAGGAGGTCCTCCTTTTCACGTAGATCACACAACTGACATATTTCTTGTGGGTCAATCACAGTAGTACCAACTTTTGAGGTCAGCTTAATAATGAATTTGGAAGATGTTCTAAGTTGGATAAAAGTGCGTTTAAAATGAAACGGGGCTTTTGATAACAGATATTGCTGAGGTTGCGGGTCACTGTAAAAAATTTGTTCATGAATGACACTAAAATTGCTATTTTCCAATCTTATCAAATCTCAAGAGAACATGTGTTCATTATATCTGTTAACCATGTCCACAATTTGACCTTTAAGGGTAGTAACATTTATTTCAATTAAATTGTTATTAATGCCCGCACCTTCCAGGCATCTTATAAGCTGACCCAGCCAATTGTATTTGGAATTTTTTCCGTGGGCGGTGTGAGCCAGTTTTTGCATTCAGATTTTGGGATAGCGCGAGTCATCTATCTTGAACACCCATACCGCCCAATTCAACACCATTTTTATAATTCACCCAGACACACAGGATAAGCCCAATTCTAATCTGACTACAATGTCAGGTGTGTTTCTCGGTAGGCGAAAAAGATTCTTGAGGAAACGAATCTGTGCTTTTTGACTCCACTATATAGGAACAATGACAATCAGACACAAGCACCGGCTAGAGATACGTAGACGATACGTAGAGGGAACGTAATAAGCAAACACGCGCACCACTTTTACACACTATTACTAGATAAAGTAACCGCACTGCATTCAAACTGAATTTGTTCTTTTAACAATAATAGCTGTTAATCACACTAGAACCACTTTGAAGAGTATATTTTTCACAATTTACCAGTAAAACAACCAAAGTTTGAAGAGCGAACTAACATGCGACCGACTGCCATACTGGCTCAGTGACAACTCTTCGCCAGATGACGTAGTGGCTGTGACTCACGCAAAGAGGCCCGCGTCATTCACTGTGCCATGTAGTACGCCTGGCAACCGAGAGGTATATTTCCAGAACGTTGGAAAAAGCGAATGCAGCAAAATCTAGCTTCGTAAAGGCGCCCGGATTCGGTCTATTGCCTTGAGAATAAACACGGGTGCAACACAGTGGGCTTTCTAGCCTGAGCGCCAGACGGGCGCCCCTTCTCACCCCTCACCCACATTCAATCAATCAATTAATTAACGTGGAGATATCTATGAAGGATGATTATAATACATATATTTGAAAGTATATGAAATTCAATACACAGATAGGCATCCCGTAGATCTTTTTAATAATAAACTGAGTCTGGACTGTGCCCTCGATTTTTATTGCGTCAGTGTGATTACTAAGCGTGTTTACTGTTTACATTAAACGCGTTGAGTGCTGACGCTTGGACTGTTATGTAACATTAGCTATTTCTATGGAAAGGCAGTGAACGGTGGTTAATATCTGAGGTATTCCAATTCATATGAGCGCACTGCCTAAAACAAATATCTTTAAATTTTCTTTAAACCACGATAGATTCTGGTACTATGTGGCACTAGTGTCAGTGCAAAGCCATAGACCACTGTACAGTATGGTTACTCAGATGTGAAGGGGGGAAGTTGGTACATTTTGGTGTGCAGACCATTTTTCAATTAAATATTATTGCGATAAAACTAAACCAAATGAAGTTTGAGACAAACGAATTAAAAACTACTTTTCACTCAAAAATATCCGTTCTTTCTATAATTTTTCAAAATTAAAACTTCAATTCGCGAATATCTCAAAACATGTATCCTCAGATTTTGATAAAATGCATAGCTTAGAGTTACTCGTTTATAACCCTGAATGGAAATGACGAAAATTCCAGATGATACTGAGATATTAAGAAAAATGAGTATTCGATTGCGAAACTTCAGGAATCTGAATGCAAAACCTGACCCGCTTGAATCAGCTTCAGAGGTCCTTAATTGTTTTTCATTGCATTCAAATAGATAGAGAACCGGAATCAATTGAATGATGCCAACTAAAATTAATTAAATGTTCTGCATGAAGCACATATATTTCCAGGGCGTCTACCCGCAGAAAAATTTTTAATTCCTGGTGATTCATCGGTTTTCTCACAGTAAATTTTTCATTTTTCCCGGTCAATTAGTCATTAAATTACTTAATTGTCTGGAAACCGATAAAAGAACGATAGTTTATTGTAATGCCTCATATTCGCTCCGAGGTTCATGTATATATTCTGATGTGGTATCTCGTACCACGCACAAAATTGCTGAATTAGGGCTTTTCAACCAATAAAAGTTGAATATAATTAACGAATGAGAATACCTGGTCGAGCATGGAATCCACATAAGAACTGTTATTGACAGGAGCTTCGAGTGGGGGGCGTGTTGCTACGAAAATAATCCCCTCGAAGCATAGGTATCTTGTGCCGACATCCTTCTTACAAAACCCTCGTCAGACTAAAGTTATTATTATAAATAAAAAATCACAAAACTAATTTGTCGAAATGTCGTTGTTTGTTTTCTCACTAGGCAATCCCAGGGCCGTCGGCCCAGTCAAATCGCAACACGACACACTCAGGTCGACTAGGAAGTCGTGAACCGAACTCTCACATCCTTGGGGTGGCACTCAGTTGTCACTTTTATCCATTGGTGGAGCAGGTCACACACATAAACGCACACATTTATCAAAGATTGGCAACTGGCCGTCTATTAGTGCAGGGTGTAGTTAAACTTGCCACTGTCTATAAACGCTCTTCAAATCAGCGAGCGGTGAATTGGCAATTTATTGTAAAAAGGCGTTACAAGTGAGCGAGGACGTTGTTGCAGATTCACGCCTCGATGCTGGAGACGGACAAACTCGCATCATTGTGCTTGTTGAATCGATAAGCAGGCTCTTCCAACAACTTGCTACGCCTTTTTTGGATCCACGTTGTTCCTAAATCTCTCTACAGACATATACAATTGTCCGAACAAGCCTGTAGTTCAGGATAGCTGTAACGATCTCATACAGCGGTTTCTGAAAGTTATTGGCCTGTAGTTTCTTGGATTGGACAAGTCGCCTGTCTCAGGTAGGAGTATAGTGCATCCTAACACCAGTCACTGCGGATCGGGCATCTCCGACTTTGAATATGAGATGAAGATCCGGGCCTGAAGTTTGATTTGTAGAAGTAAACTTCTTGCACCAGAAGTTCTTGATACCATCTGGTCCGACAGCTTCAGCTCAAAAACTTGTTGGTAGATTGGCATCAATAAGCATACTTTTCGCTTTTTTAACTACACTGAAAGTCCCATAAAAGTCCGACTTTGGTTCTTGCCCAAAATGGCCTTAGACATATGGCGGAGCGACTCCAATGTCAACAGTCAGGGCCGTATGAACTATTTCCAGAAGGAACACATAATAATAATTAGCTTAATTTTGTAAAAATGTAGATTTTTGTTGTCATAACGTATCGACCTTTTTTTAATAGTGAAAACTAATTAATGGAAACAGAATTTTCCGCGTGTATTTTAAAATGAATGCGAAATATGCACGCGAATTCTCAGAATGCCCGCTTTATAGCTACGGAACTGAACGCCACAGCTCTCGCAACGCCTCCCGCTCATCTCCTCAGATTCCGTCGCCTACGAATGCGAGCTGGTAGAATTCTAGAAAGAACACATTGCAGACTGACTTATCACGGACTTTCAGTGTATAATCTTATCCATCCTCTCAGCGAGACCATTTTTCTCGGGTGTATATTGAACAGGAGCCTGATACCTGATGCCATTCTGATCTAAAAAACTTTGAAGATTATGGTTGACATACTTTTTGCCATTATATGTTCTGAATATCTTGATCTTTTGTTCAGTTTGTTTTTCAACCTGATTTTTGAAAGACTTAAATGTGCTCTTCACCTGATTCTTTTGCTGTAAGAAGAAGGCGTATAGTAATGAATGGTATAGAATGGTAATCGATCAGAGTAAAAAAATATCCGGACCCACCAATAAATGTGTTCTCCATTGGGCCGCATATATCCGAGTGCAGTAATTTTAGTCCTTTGACTGCTCTGCTTCCTTCTGACCTAAATGGTAAACGCTGCTGCTTTCCATTGAAACAAGCCTTGCAAGGAACGTTCTCTGGAACCTTTTGAAGGTCTCAGTCATGCACAAAACCAGACTGAAGAGCCTTCATATTCTTTCGACTCATATGACCTAACCGCTCCTGCCACAATATCTTTTCTAATTTGTTGGTTAGTAAAAGAAGCTGAGATCTGTTAATAATCCAATTTTAAAAAGTTTACAAACTTAAGTTGCTATTGCCATCAAAACTCCAGAACCATCACGAATTCGACATCACGTTTAGTCGAATTTTAACTGAAGATCCCGATCAATTAATAGACGGACTGAAATCAAATTGGTTGATATTCCTTATACATATAACACGTATCGAACGACTACAATATCATCTTAATCTTTTATTTTTGTCAGAAAAATATAACAATTCTTTGTTGACATATTCTTCGGTAGAAGCACAATTCTGAAGCTGAGTAGTGCACAAATTTCTTAAAAGTCCAACTCTTCTTGTAAGACCTGAATCCTCAAAAACTTTTCGTAAGCTTTCCAATGGCTCTTTTGGCATTTGACTGTTTTATATGTGAATCTAGTTGACGGAATCCATAGATCAAATAATGTTGGCTTTGGAGCGTGCCATTTTTCTCGTATCAGCAGTTGCGGTTGCATCGCCAGTAACACAATCCCACACGTACTCATGCTCCAAATACGCTGGTATTAAAAACCTCTACGAACTGTAATTCTCTCTTTCTTGCCATTTCTCAAAGGATATTACAAATCTTTCAATATTCTGTGCAATTCTGAGCTTATGTTGATTTACATCGTGGCCGGAAGGAAACTCTCACGACGAACAACAAGAGAAACAAAAAAAATACTTGAGTACGAGTGTCTTTTTCAAAATCACTTATACGATTAATTAATTGAAACTGCGTTTTGAAGGGCCCATATCCTGACGGAAAGCGATTTAATACAAAGTAATCTAATTCAAGTAAACGCGTATATTCTCAATATAAAAGGTGACATGACAGAATAAGATGGAGAGTGAAGTGAGCAACATGAACAGAACTGATACATTGATAGTATGAATCTGCGAAAACTCTTTACAATTCAAAATATCCTACCTACAATTTCGAAAAGACTAAATCCGAAAATCATCTTAAGCTTTCAACTTTGATCAATTTTTCTTTCTTCGGTCTAACGGTCCAAAAAACAAACAGAAAAAACGATTCTAATTGTTAAAAAACATCTTATGAAATTTAGGTATAATTTTATAATACAAATCATTAAATTGAAACTCATTTGTGTGATTTTGGATATGTACTGGAATTAAGGTTTCTTTACGGCACCTTATTTAAAAGGTACGTTGCTCTTTGAGATGAACTAATCTTCTTTGGACGTTTATCCAGTTTCCAAATTCCAATCTGATGCTTCGTCCGTACTTGTTCGCAATATACGCCAAGTAACGCATCCTTTCAAAACGTTACTGACCTTGACAGATATAAAGTATCTAAACTAATAATTTTGGAGCGAGTGATTTTGGATATGTACTGGAATTAAGGTTTCTTTACGGCATCTTATTAAAAAGGTACGTTGCTCTTTAAGATGAACTAATTCCTGCTATATGGAGTCTACTAATTTATTATTGTTTTTCTCTGAGGAAAAGCCAAAATTAAAGTTACGTCCATGGATGTTACGTCAATGGAAAAAAATACAAAAAGTCTTCCTGAAGTTCTAAAATAAAATGGATCTCAAAATCCTTTGGAATTGTTTTATGCCGCTCTAATTTATATTTTTATCACTCATTCATTTAGTTGCATTTCAAAATATGTAAGTTCTTACCAGTTACGTCGATGGATCTAATTGAAAGACGCAACGTTTTGTTTGACTTTTTCTTAATTTGCAATGAAAGTTCTTATTTTTTTCTTGAAACTTGGCGAATGAGTAATGAGAACTTTTTCGTTCAATTTGGCACCAACATCGGTTCCGAAAAGCTATTCCTTGTGGTCGAATTATAGCCGATTGTGTCGACATAACTATAAAAAGATTTTCGTGGACACTCGTATTTCAGTACATATTGCTGTCTACGTTACACTTAAATTAATATATTAGTGATGAAAATTGTACCTTTTGAGATAAGTTTTGGGACCATTAGGCATACATTTCAAAATAGTTTTTTATATACTTCATACTGGGCTGTAAACTATGCCTCAGTTATGTGTGGACATGCTTCAAAAGCATTTTTTGGGCACTTAATGTTATTTTATTGTGATTTGTGAAAAATAAAATCAATTTTTCACTATGGATCATGTTACGAGACACTCAAAGGAAGATTCGTAACGATTTTTTACCATACAATCAATCGTTTTAATAATTTATACCCTGGACACAAAAGTGTCCTGTCCCAGAGAATGACCCATACATATATCTCTACTATATCGTAACTCAATCCGGAAAAATAATGTTCTTTATGCTCATTTTCAAGACATCTCGTGCTACCCATAAGCAGTCAAAAATTATATCAAAAATAAAAGATAATAGTGAAAATACACTACCGTCGCAAAGATAGTTCAAATTGTAATTATTTCTCAAATTTTAAATAACATCTAGAATAATAGATATTTTCCATTGTTCTTGAGCTCGTTTCAAAGGTGAATTTCTGTAGAATTGCAATAACTTGTAAGAATAATTGTATAAAGATTTGCCTTGCATGGTGCAAAAAGTTGATGTTACCCGATGAGAAGGTGTGAATTAAATAGAATTGAAATGTTTCTATTCAAATGAATGTCGTTTTTCAAAATGCATGAAATGGAATTAGAATGTACACAAAACGAGCCACAACTTGTATGAAAATTACATTGTTTTTGAGGTTCAGTTCACATTTTTAAAAATTTTATTCAATACTGTAAATTTCTAATTGGCTTTCTCAAATAAATATTTGAAAAAAGTAAAAGACCGGCTTCAAAAAAGAGCTAAACAGTAAATAATTTCTCCAAAGCGAAAGTATAAGTAATTATGAATTTGGCGGCTAGATTTGATAATTTTTTCTGGTGCCAACTTCAAAATTACTTATACTTTTGCATTTAAAAAATTATTTTTCACTATTTAGCGCTCTTCTGGAGTCGATTTTTAAAATTTTTTAAAAATATTGATTTTTAAATCTTTATATATATTTTTCCCTCTCTAAGTTTACTTAAAACCTTCCTTCAAGCAAGAATATTCATTCCAAAAAAAGTTTCATAAGAATCGGTTCAGTAGTTCCCAAGAAACTCGCGACATACATACATACATACATGCGTGCATACACACATGCATACATATGAACTGTATTTTTTTCGGTAGTACTGTGTTTCTCTCTCAACAATTTTTGATAGTAAACACAAACGCGACCATTCAAAAATTTATTGTCAGTCTGTGCCGGGTAAGGTTCACCGATATAGTTAAAATTATTTATGAAAATCGCGAACTTACATGTCCTGCGAGATCAATAGACACGAAAATTTCCATTCCCTGTCCGAATATTCTATCATCACACGCAAAATAACTTTAACTTTCACGATAGCTTCACGTCATTGAGCCAAATGAACATATGACTTCAGTTTCTATCCTCTTCAGAAGTATTAAAACGTTTCCATTTTTTCGCCAAAATCGTCATGAGATTAAACATAATTGAAATGAAATCCAATGTGAAAGGTTAAAATGAATTAAAACGTGAACGTCAGAAGATGACACTCTTTTGTATTCGAAGCATTGTACATTTAACCACATTTAAAGTCGTTTTAATTCATTTTAATTCACACCTTCTCACCAAGAATTTTTTGGAACAAAAAACTTGGGAAAATCTAAATATTATTTTTTTCTGAGCAACATATTTCTTTAACTTATGAAATAAGTAATCATGAATCATTATCTAAAAAAAATATTTAAAATATACACTGATTTGATTTTTATCATTATCTTCCTACAAATGAGATGACTTCAAACTTTTACAACTTTTTTATTCAAACCTCAACTTCCGGCACAATGCAAAAAAGTTATGCAATTATGCTGCTAAGTTGCTGCTTTCATTCCATCTGAGAGAAAAATTTTCAACTCGGAGTTGGTGAAATTTCAAATGCTAACAAATGGGCGTGTCCACATCCTAAGTGACGGTTAAGTATTATGTCTTAAAACAGTTTTCTTAATTTACGATCATAGGTTCAAGAAATATCAAATCTGTTAATAGATCTTTTAAATATTTAGATGAAGCACGTTAACGTTTCGTGTTCTTTCCTGATCGAAAAAGACTGAGAGTAATAACATACCTGTCAAAACACTTTCAAATTGCATTTTAGTACAATCGAGAAAACAGCCCGGTCACTGAATCAAATTCCCGGTCATTTCCCGTTTCTTTGCCAGTGAAAAAAATTCCCGGTCAGGGAGATACTCAGTTTTTAAACGTATTCGTATAGCTGTTAAAACATTATTCTAATAAAGGAAACGTTCAGAAATCTGAATTAACTTGAGTGGTCATAATTTAGTTAATGCCGGATCTCCATCCATTTGAATCGAATGAAAAACAAATGAGAAACTCTGAAGTTCGTTCAAGCGAGTTAGATTTTGAATTCACATCCCTAGAGTTTCACAATTGAATTATTTTAATAATTATCTCAGCATCCTCTAAAATGTTTATTATGTCCATCATGTCCATTATGGTCATTATGTTATTTCAGGATTATAAACTGGTAATTCTACACACTCTTTTAATATGTTGGTTAGTTATGTTATGTTGCTATACGGGATTCGTACAGTGTCATGCTCGAAGTACACAAGCGCAGCGGTTAGAAAAGTAATTTTACCGTATGGTTCCAGAATTAACCACTTTTTGCACGCCATGTATGCCCCGAAAATCGAACATTGCGTGCGTGTGTTGTAAAACAATTATTATGACTTTTTTTAGAATGTCGGCATTGAAAAATACGATACATAGGGTTAATTATTTTTACATTTTCATTAACTGGAAAAAGCTTAATCTAGCCTTATTAAACCTCATCCTTTTCCACAATATTCTCCTATTGCATTTTGTCGACATCTAAATCCATATCCAAAATAATAAAATTTCATTTTCTAGAAGACTTCAACAATCTAATTATTGAATTTATAACATTAATTCAATATTTGAAGGAAAGAGTCCACTCAGAGATTATAATTTTTTTCGTGTAGTGGGGAATTCCAAACCGGATTCAGAAACGTCAAACATTCATTTTACCGATTTTTTAAAAACTTGAACAACTTATTACAAACGCAACAAGAAGAAAATATCTGACATATTCTGCTCGTAAATATTTTTTTGAAAGAGTTATCGCATTTTTTATTCTTAAATTCTCTGTAGAAAAAAGTAAAAAGTATTCATAATAATTTTTACCAGATAGCTTGCAAGTGTCCGTGTTAAATTCTTTCTTAAAACACAAAACACACTCATTTCAAGTTCTTTTCAGAACATGAAAAATGTATAAAAAGATAGAGCGAATGTCAATGAAGCGTCCCTGTATGAAAACCCAAAACCGTAAACAATTATCAAATAAAAGCTAACTGTGTACTCACTGACAGTCTTCGTTGTTAACTTCATTCCAGTATCAAATTCCGCACCAACAATTTCAACTTCTACAAAGGGACTCACTGCCCCACGTCTTGGTTTGCTCAAGTGTCTTGCACCAATAATTTTTAGACTAATTTTGATAGGTTTTTCTTGCAATAAACTACTTTTTTCGTATGGATTGAAATCATCTCTAAACATAAAATCCGGTTTTAAGAGATAACCGCAATTGCTATTTTCCCTAAATTTTGCATGATTTAATTGCATTGGTTTATCACCAGTTTGATAATTCAACGCCACCAATTGAGAACCAGAATTCCACATTGGAACAGGATTGTAGTTTGAAGAATCAAATCGAGAACCTTTTGGATAAACTCTACTGAATTGGACCTGAAACAAAAGTATTTGAAACATTTAATTATGAGAAAATCCATATTTTATGTATCGAAAGTTCTCGAATTCCATATTTTATTAGTACTATGACTCGTCAGTACATAAGAACGAGGCGGGAATAATTCGAGCTGTGATTCGTTGATATACGATAACGAGAAATATGAGGTTTGAATTTGAGGCAACGATAAAAAGAAAGTTTGGAAGGAAGGAGTCGTAAAATTATGTGAAAACTCAAGCCTATTTCTTCCAATCTGAAAAAGTTGTAACCTCTAAAAGAAGAAAAGAAAAGAAGATCAGACCACTTATATGTTAAATTGAATGATAGAAATAAGCAAATAATGTAACGCGAAATAGTGTAAAATTCTATGACTCTTCAAAAGTATTAATCTTAGTGAACTTGTTTACATTTAATCATATTTGAAGGGTGTCGGTGCGAAAGGGGGAATCTCAGAAATTTGCGAAAACTTTTTCTTTGCAAAATAGATTTGAAGAAATTTTTTTTGTCTTTTCTGGAAAATCACGAAAAGTTGGATTGGCTTCTTTTGCATCAGCATCCTTACGACTGATACTAATCAGTTGAAATTGTAACTGGATGAACTACAGTTAAATTATCTTATGGATAAGTTCGAAAACTAAAGAAAAAGTTCACCTTTCTAATGATAAAGTGATCGATAAAATCAGCATATTTTTTCACTGATCTTTTCTAAATGTTTGAAATCCTAGTATAACATATCGTGGTTTCTCTAATTGCGTTGAAGTCTTCACCTTTCATAGATTTTTTTGAATAGCTGAAATTAGAGGATACTCATACTTTTCCCAGGATCGAGAACGTATTGATATAAGCAGATCCTTTTCAATATAGTTCAGTAGTTGTATTTTCTGACGATTTACTGGTGATGAATAGGAAATCAGCTATTTAACATTTGCAGCAGAATTATATATTTTTCACGATCTCCTTATGAAGGTTCGAAGGAATTTCACAACGAGATTCTTTGAAATTAAAAAAAAAAGAATTCAACGATAATATTTGCACAACGCACACTTAAATGTCTCCATTTAAATTTAAAGAGAAAATGAATAAAATAAAAAAAAAAGAAAAGAAAAAGAAGGCAACCTACAAATGAGGATGTTCTCGTTATGAATTGTAAATCTCATCATAAATCCGCTGTGCGATTTTGCATTCAAAAAAGTCAACTGGTTCTGCAACAATGCCGAAAATAGCATTAACGTATACGTTACGAAAGAGGGTTCGTGAGTAATTAACATTGTTTCAATCAAACAAACGTCTGTTTATTGTACCTTCAGTCACTGACTGAAGATACGTAGAAAGTGACATTCACTTCCGGAACACTTTGAAACAATTCAAGGCAAAAAACTGCCATAACTCAAATTTGAACATAGAAAACTACAAACGCAATGACAAAGATGGTTACCCGTGGCGTGGGTGGAACGGTACTGAGCCTTCGCTCGTCTCACCTAAGTACACTGGTCTAGTGGACGTTCAGGTGGACGAAAAGAGATCCAGGGCCGTGCACTAGCTGAGTATCACCCACGACCGCGTGAATAAGGAAGTTCCTCTTGAAATCTTGAACAAGAATGATATGAAATAAATATTTTTTATACTTTTTACAATTAAGCAACAAATAATTGGCAGAAAAAAACTGCTATTTTTTATAGATTTTATACAAAATACTTGGACATTACTCTGAATACTCACTATCAGAGATGCATTTTTCAACAACTATGATGAGGTTGGATTTCGATAAATAGTTGAATACTTTTCATACCCATTGTTCTGAACTTCAATGATCAAATATTCCAAATACTTTGCAACTTTTAAATAATTTAATTATGGGTGAAAAATGGTTGAACACTTAATTTTTTCAATTGTCGAGTAAAGCAAAGTGTTTGAATTCTAACGAGCTTTTATCAACACCCTTAAACTGGCGATAAAAATGCATGAATCTTCAGGCTTTATTTTTTTCTTACAGAATCCAGTTTGCAGATAGGGATTCCAACAAATAAGCGTGTTCGGGAACACCCCAATATTCAAATTTGACATCCAGCATTACAGAATCCTCAAGAACTGGTAGGTCAACATATCCAAATCATCATAATCAGTTTAGGCGATCAGGATAATCATAATACTGCTGACGATTGGTCTTCGAACTCGGTAATTATAAACCAGGGTGGTCAAAACGAACAAATTCTTTCAAACCTTATTTTATTTATTGTAAATTAAAAAATGTTCATTCGCATGAATGTCAATTATTATATCATTTCATGAAAAATAAAAACATAATTAACCAACGATTCTACCTTTTTTATTTTTATTTCATTGAAGTATATTTTCTAGGCCAAAATTGATTAAATTCTATTCATTTCAATGAAGTTTTTATCATGGCATTAACAAAAATTAGCTTAAGTAGCCGACAGGCGCCTACAAAAAAGGGTCCTAGGCCGTTAATGGAGTTGTCCAGATTCCCCCTCCTTTTCTCGGAGTACTACCCCTCCTTTTTCTTCTAATTTTTTTCCCTTACTTTTTTTGGTGAATGATTCTTGTTTCTTCATTTTTCTCCTATCTCGCATACTTTGACCGCAAAATGGAATTTATGATTTTTTTAGTATGATTTCCGGTGGTAAAAACAAGAGGCATTGGTCAAAAAAGGCTGGTTAGCGAACTTAACATTTCTTTTTGTGTCTTAAAAACGTGTGCCAAAGAGCATATCAATCCGATTAGTTTTCCAAAAGCTATCCAGTATACAGACGACGACGACGACGATGATGACGACAGACAGCTACCGTAGTAAAACCTGTTTATTCGGATTCAGAGGATCTCGAAACGTGGAGATTTAATGAAATCCGCGATAGTCACTTTTTACACAAAATTAATACCTTTTCATTATACGGAGAATGTAAAAAACGAAATTTCAGCGAAATGGTTAAATTCTCAATGAATAAAATGAATTTTCAACTAAAAAGGTGAACTTTCAATCAAGAAGATTGATTTTATACCAAGAAGACGAATTTTTCACAAAAAACATCAATTTTCAAATCAAAAAAATTTTCAACCACAGATGAAATAGTTAATTTTCAATTCGAACAAGGTTGAGCGCGCTCAGGGCGCGCGATACGATCTTCGAGCTTCGCGCTCTGGAATACTTCATCGTTGCGCTTCACGTTCAACAACATGTGGATCTCGTGTTTCGCGCTCTGTGTTATATTTTCTTCATATACAAATTACTAAACTTGTTTTTGTCTCCAAATGAAAAAGGAAATTTAATTACTAAAGGCTCTATCGGCCTTGAGGGCATGTGGCACAGTCAAATTCTTATATTACCGACCTCTTTTTTCGGAGTACTAAATTTTTTTTTTGAACCATAGAACTATTTTTCAAAATAAAGTATCAGAATGAAAGCTTGGAATTTGCAACAGAAGACAATAACCTACGTTAATGTAAAGGGTTTGTCCTGAAAGTAATAGGACTCATTTTCTTCCGCCACGACTGTACTTCGGAGCGTGCGCGCACCGACTGGA
>JAUMHM010000050.1:20166545-20179243 GCA_032362435.1 Melikaiella ostensackeni | reverse complement strand
AACATAACCTTACTTTTAGTTTTATTAGTTTTTCAAAATTTAGTTTTACTTAGGGCTGACTAGCAGTTTTGCTATTTTCGGCTAACTCAAGAAGAATAAAATATAAAATATATATGATTTTCGGGACGACTAGCCAAATGGTGAAAATAGGCTAGTCGTCCCGAATTTCGGGACGCCGAGACACTTCGAGTTATCAATTGGCTTCCTATCTTTATTTGTTCTCAAGATAAAGTGCTTATAAATAAATCCCCGTAAGAAGTAAAGTATTAAATATTTCAGAATTTTGACAAACGCAGTGCACTCAAGAATGTTGAAAGAATATCTGACAGATTTTTAAGATTTTTCCTAACGTCCACCTCGCTTTTGGAACAGGTGCAAGTCGAGACTTGAAAAAGGTGGCTGAAAAACCCTGGTTTTTGGGATGTTTTACCTTCGACCTATTGACACAAATTTTGTTGGATAAAAGTGACCATATCTTTAAATTCGGAAGACTTTGTGCTTTCAGATGATTTTTATTGAAAAATCCTGGGACTCTTGTGGAGCGAGTTGCAGTAAAAAATAATCATTTTTTAATAACAATTTATGAAAAGTAGTTTTGAATCTATCACAATATTTCTTTTATCTTTCAAGAGTGTAAACTCAAGTAAGTCTTTGCCCAAATTTCAAATTTTGTTGACCAATAGTTTTTGATATATAATTTCTCAAATATGTAACTTTTATCAAAATGAATTGTTTATAACGCTGTAACTTGAAAACGGTGCATCTTACGAATAAAGTACATTGGTCAAAAAAGTTTTGTTTTTCATTGATTTGTTCAATCTGGAATAAAATTCTTTAATTCTCAAAGATGAAAAAAGTCTAATTTAATTTTATATAAGCAATTTGATCAGGTGTTGTAGTACTATAAAATTATTTATTTGTACTACATATGAATTGGCTGAAGAAAAAAATTTGAATAAATTGTTCAAATAATTTTGGTTTAAATAATTGCAAAATATAATTTTTTTCACGTAAAAACATCTATTGGTCAAAAAATAACTTTTCGTGAAAAAAATATAATGTCAAAATTATTGAAACTAAAATAGTTTAAACAATTTATTCATTTTTTCATGTAGTATAAGTAAACAATTACATAGTAGGGCACCTGCTACAACATTTCCAAACCTGCTTTGCTTAATAGCAAAGTCAGCCGCGTAGTAAGTTGTCTTACTCGGAGCAGCAATATAAGTAGTGATATAAGTAGTGATAGTGAGTGTTATTATGTTAAAATGAACATGTAAATTAAAGATAATAACATTACAAATCTAAAAAAGAATATTTTTTTCATTTTTTTTGCACAAATGTCTGCCTTGACAGTCCAAGAACCATTCCTTGACTGTCTTGAAGACTTTATTCCTGGAGTGTTAAACATGTCACAGATTTGCCTGTAGTTTTCTTGTGTAGTCCAGGAGTGCTTCTTTGACTGTTCTCGACACAGTTTAAAAAGTCTTATGTTTCTTCAAACATTATTTGCATAAGTTTCCGATGACGGTATTTTCAATTTTTCAAGTATTATTAGACCTGTCCTGAAGTCACGCAATTGGTCAAGAAAAATTCCCAGCATTTTTCTTCCGTGTATTTAGAGATTGTTCTTCAGAATCAGATTAAAATTACGCGAAGAGATTGAACTCAACTACCTTTTGCTGTCATTGACTCATTTTTGTCGAAAAAGTGAAATAGCACCCTATGGTTCTAGAGTCACGCAGTGTTGATCTCAAAGCCTTTGAAGTGTTAGCAAAATATGGCAAATTGAATTACCTAGTATCGTTGTTTGTTGAATATACAAATGATTCGCATATAATCAAGCTATATTTTTGACAATATATAAATAATTTAAATCGATTGCAGTTTTTTAAGGACCATAACAATTTTCAAATTGCGAAAAAAGGATAACAAAAAAAAAAATTTCTGAACATTTACAAGTTTTGATGATGCAACTTAGAAATTATTTCATGTACTTGAAAAGGTTTTTTAAACAACATTTTTTTGAAACTCTTCTCATCTTTTGTTATTTGGCGTTTAAGACCATTTCAACAACTTTTTTCAATAACACAAAATGGAGTTTTTTTCTAAAACTTTACAATTTTGTATGAAAATGGAACTTGGACATTTTTTCCTACGCAAAAGAAGAAGAAAAGAAAGTTTTTGTAACAGATGCATGTGAATCGCGATATTCCGCGTATGTGAAGCGGAACGAAAACGCCTTTTTCTTACCTAGTGACGGGTAGTGAAACGGCGCATGCGCACTAACACAGAATAGCCTTACAATTCCCTAGAGAGTTTTAATTGATGACGTAGCGGGTCTTACTTCTTCATGCTGCCAGATATTGTAAAAACCTAACCTCCGTAATTCATCGCGATGATATCACGATTTTCATATACATCTGTTACAAAAAAATATCGTGTGCAGCTGGAAGAAAGTGCTATTCTGACTGCCATAGTACTGCCCCGGTCGTATAGCCAACTATCAGTCAGTACGGGGCAAACTACCGACTGTCTGTACAGGCTGGCAGTACTGGCCCAGTACTGCGCGGATGGTAAACACCGGCAAACTGCCGACATTTCCATCTGGGATATTTCTCAATAAATGTCAAAGGATAGTGGTTTCAAAAAAGAACCTGTTTAAAAAGATCTCGATTTTTTTCATGACAATAATTTTGGTGTGATAATTTTAATTCGTACAATGAAGTATCCATACTTTTAATTACGAGAAATAGAATCACGCATAAGGGATATAAATAATTGTAATTTTATGCGTTGTATGGTGATAAGTAATTTACATAGCAATTTAACATATTTTTTTATTTTACAATTTTATAAATTAAGATTAATAGCTCTAATAATGGAAAAATTTACTTTTTATAAAAGTATGCCATTATACTTACATAACCTAAAGTTGATTAAAACATTTGTTTTAAAACTGCAGTCAAATGTTAGTTCCGTCTTTCTTCCCAAAAACTTCTCCATCATTGGTCTTTTAGAATAACAATCGGGCCATATGAAGTCAGAAGCTCTCCGAGAATGATTTTTGAAGTCCGATTTAGTCCTTTTATCACAGAGCATACCCGTGGTTTGAAATACACGCCCGCGTCCTTTTCCACATCCCTTTACAATTTCTTTCTTTCTTTCGTTCGAGGTTTCAGATGGGGTAAACGACTTGATGATTTAATAATGCCACTCGACCGCGACGACTTTCATTCGTGGTAGAATTGTGCGATTAGGTCCGCCACTAATTACAAAATTATGTACTGACCAACTTCCTCTGCAGAAATGTTAAACTTATCATTCAGAATCATCATTCAGAATGAAAGATACTCATAATAAGTAGGGGTTTTTAAGGCATCGTAACTCAGAACAAAATCATTGGAAAAGGTTTACATTGTAATTGTGCTCTAAAACAGTGCATTATGCGCCACTTGTCATAAGGGTTATCTAATATGTGAATACAGGTATAAAATGATCCTCATGGCAAGTGACGTATAATGCACTGGTGTAGAACACACTTCAATTCTTTCATTTAATGAATTCTTTTTTTTTCCCCTTTCATTTCTAAATTCGCGTTGAAACCGAAGTTCCATCACTGTGTATATATGGGATTCATGACAAAATATAAGAAAATCTTATAAGAATACAATTATCTAAGGCTGAAATTAAGCCACAATTAAGACACAATACAAATTGGCAAGCAGTTTATTCCTTCTCCATCCTTGCTGTTTGTTCCGTGTTCATCTCCCCCCCCCCCCCCGTAAAAATAATTTGTCTGGGAATAGAATGGGAATAATATGGGAGCAAAATTCAAGAATACTCTGTACGAAGTATGGGCAATAGTTGGACAGCCAGAATGACAAATGCCTGGCAAAAAATCGTTTCCTACATAGCATGCACATTATCACTCATTTTGAAAAGGCAATAGCTCAAGACAGGGAATTGACAAATTTCCTTGAAGGGAGCCCATACTTCAAAGAATTATTGGTTTCCCGTAATTTTTGTTTTTAGGGATAAGTTACACCAGTTTCACCAAGCTCAATGATCGGCTCCAGACTTTTGCCAAACTCAACTGACACCTAAGAGCATAATTGGTTGGAATTTTGGAGCCATTGACAGACTCGTAACACAGTTATCCTACTCTTCAGTGTGTAGAGTGGAAAAGTTTGGCAAGAGTCTCTAAATTACTCTAATATTTCAACCGCACTTTTCCCCACTCTACATTTAAGAGTGGGAAAAGTGTGGGAAGAGTCTGCAAATAACTTCCACAATCCAGCGACACTTTGCCCACTCTATACACTGAAGAGTGGGATGAGTGTGGCAAGAGTCTGTAAATGACACCCAGATTCCAATCACAGTTTTCCCACTCTACATTTAAGAGTGGTATAAGTGTGCAAAGTCTACAAGTGACTTCCAAATTCCATTCACACTTTTCCTCCTCTCTGCACTGACGAGTGGGATGTGTGTGGCAATAGACTGTAAATAACTTACAGATTCCATCTATACATTTTCCACTCTGCACGGGAGAGTGGAATGAATATGGCAAGATTCTATAAATAACTCCGAGATTCCTACCACACCTTTCCCACTTCACATTTAAGAGAACGATAAGTGCGGCAAGTCTACAAATGACCTCTAGATTCCAACCACACTTTGCCCACTCTCTACACTGAAGAGTGGGATGTGTATGTCAAGAGACTGCCAATGACTTACAGATTCCGACGCACTTTTCTAACTCTACATTTAAGAGTGAGATAAGTGTGGATAGAATCTATAAATGATTTCCAGATTCCAGCCACACTTTGCCCAGTCTCAAATGTAGAGTTGGAAATATCTAGTTGGGATCTCGGAGTCACTTACAGACTCTTGACACACTCATCCTACTCTTCAGTGTAGAATTGGAAAAGTGTGATTGGAATCTGGAAGTCATCCAAAGACTCTTGCTATACTTATCCCACTCTTAAATGTAGCGTGGGAAAAGTGTGTTTAGAATCTGGGAGTCATTTACTGGCTCTTGCTACACTCTTCCCGCTCCTCAGTTAATACGAGTAGAATCGGCAAAATGTGACTGGAATCTGGGAGTCCTTTCTAGAGTCTTGCCACACATATCTCACTCTTGAATGTAAAGTGGAAAAAGTATGGTTAAAATCTGGGAGTCATTTACAGACTCTTGCCACACTCATCGCACTCCTCTGTGCATAAAGTGGGCAAAGTGTAACTGGAATCTGGAAATCATTTGTGAACTTGGCTCACTTATCCCACTCTTAAATATAGAGTGGGTAAGGTGTGGTTGGAATTTGGAAGTCATTTACAGACTCTTGCCACACTCATCCCACTCCTCATTGCATAGAGTGGGCAAAGTGTGGCTTGAATCTGGAAGTCCTTTGTAGATTCTTTCCCACATATCTTACTCTTGAATGTAGAGTGGAAAAAGTATGGTTGAAATCTGGGAGTCATTTACAGACTCTTGCCACATTCATCCCACTCTTCAGAGTGTGATGAGTGGGATGAGTGTGGCAAGAATCTCTAAATGACTCACAGATTCCAACCACACTTTTCCCACTCTACATTTAAGAGTAGGATGAGTGTGGTAAGGGTTTGTGAATGACTCCGAGATTCCAACCAGTTATGCTGTCAGATATCAGTTGAATTTGGCAAGCGTCTGGAACTGATCATTTGGCATGGTGAAACTGGTGTAACTCGTCCCCAACTACAAGAATCACGGAAAATTAATAATTTTTTGAAGTATAGACTCCTTTTAAAGAAATTTGTTAATTCCCTGTCTTGAGCTATTGTCTTTTCAAAATGAGTGACAATGTGGTTTCTATGCGGGAAACGATTTTTTGCCCCACATTAGCCATTCTGCCTGCCCAACTATAGCCCACACTTCGCCCAGAGTATATTCTTGAGTTTTCCTCCCATATTATTTCCATTCTATTCCCACACTTATTATTTCTATGCAAGTTGCTGTTTCTTTCTTATTCATACTTGTTGTTTATTCCTTCTCCGCCCTTATTGTTTATTCCCCGTTCATCCTTGTTGTTTGCTCCTTGTTCATCCTTGTTGTTTATTCCTCCTCCATCCTTGTTGTTTGTTTCTTGTTCATCCTTGCTGTTTATTCCTTATCCATAATTGTTGTTGATTCCTTCTCTGTCCTTGTTATTTGTTCTTTGTTTATCCTTTTTTTTGTTTCTTGTTGATCCTTGCTGCTTATTTCTTCTCCACTCTTGTAGTTTGTTCCTTATTTATCCTTATTGTTTGTTCCTTGTCTATGCTTTTTGTTTATTCCTTCGTCATCTTTGTTACTTGTTCTTTTTTTATCGCTTTTTTTTGTTCCTTGTTGATCCTTGTTGTTTATTTCTTCTCCACCATTGTAGTTTGTTCCTTATTCATCCTTGTTATTTGTTCCTTGTCTATGCTTTTTGTTTATTACTTAGGCATCCTTGTTAGTTATTGGTTTATCCTTGTTTTTTATTCCTCATTCATCTGTGTTGTTAATTTCTTTTCCATCCCTGTTGTTTGTTCCTTGTTCATGCTTGTTATTTATGCCTTCTCCATCCTTGTTGTTTGTTTCTTGTTTATCCTTGCTATTTATTCCTTATCCATACTTTTTGTTTATTCCTTCCCTATCCTTGTTATTTGTTCCTTGTTTATCCTTTTTCTTGTTCCTTGTTGATCCCTGTTGTTTATTTCTTTTCCACCCTTGTAGTTTGTTCCTTATTTATCCTTGTTGTTTGTTCCTTGTTTATAGTTTTTTTTTTGTTCCTTGTTGATCCTTGTTGTTTATTTCTTTTCCACCCATGTAGTTTGTTTCTATTTATCCTTGTTGTTCGTTCCTTGTCCATGCTTTTTGTTTCTTCCTTGTACATCCTTTTTTGTTTCTCGCTCATCCTTGTTGCTTATTACTTCTCCATACTTTTCGTTTATTCCATCACCATCTTTGTTGTTTGTTTCTTGGTCAACCTTGTTCTTTGTTCCTTGTTCATCCTTGTTGTCTGTCCCTTGTTCATCATCATTCAATAAGTAAATAATAAGGAATTAAATAGTACATAATATATAGTCCTCTCAGGAAGAAATACCCGGCCGACACAGTACTGGCTTGTGATACTTGGCGGCACTAGCGTGCTAAAGTGCCGAAGTTAATTAAAAAATATTTAAAAATCATTTGTTTGTCTTTAGAATGGTTCTACATGATCTATAAATGCTCACACGAATGTAGCACGTTTAAAATATATATTATTTTAAAATTATAAGTTTTAATCCAATTTTATAGTTAACTTAGTCACCCCGCTTTGCTATACTCTAGTGTTGTGAGAAAAAAGTTATTAAAAAAGAAATATTAATATATTGCGTGTATTTTGTCTGAAGATTATAATTAAGTCGCTTAGAATTAACATAAAAATTACATATTCAATCATTATATTACAAATAAAATTTCTAGCGCTACGGGGATTCGAACCTGCACTTATAACTTAAATCTAATGCATATTAGTCGGGAGTCCCAACCATTACTCTTACGTATGCAGTTGGAAGTAAGTGAAAAAGTCTTGCCTATGAAGACAAACTCAACAAAATCAATAATCAATAAAATTGTTTATAAAATCATTAATTATTTTACTTTATTTGCATGTTAAATAAACAAATAATTTGAATATAATCAAACTACGTTTTTTTCAATATGTTAATCATTTGAATCAATTGCAGTGTTTTAAAGATTATAACATTTTTCATATTGAACTGAAATTATTACCCAAAAGAAATTCATTTTTCAAAAGAGTTACAATTTTTGCTTACTCCGAGCCTTCAAAATCTTGCAAAATACAATATTCTTTTGTGAACTTCAAAACTTTTTTCAATACAAAATTTTTTTGAACTAGTCTCATCTTTTGTTATTTGTCGCTTTAGACCATTCTCGTCATTTTAAAACACCTCAGAAACATTTATGAACCTATATTTCAAAAACCTCGCCTTTTGTGCCACTGGCATAGTACTGCCCCGGCCGTATAGCCAACCATCAGCCAGTACTGGGCAAACTACCGGCTGTCTGTACTGGTGGGCAGTACTGGGCCAGTACTGCGCCGATGGTAAACTCTTTCAAACTACCAACATTTTCACCTGGGACGTAATAAATAATTAGTAAGTAATATATAAATAGCAAATAATAAATAAATAATAAAAGAAAGACTGAATAAAGTTGTATTTTTTTATAACTCTAGTGTTCAAAATTATAGACACATGACAGCGTATAGACAAAGGCGCAGTGCGCGGGTACTGACGTTCGTACTCATGTCCGCAGATTGCGTAATATTAGGAAATGGTTCACACGTCCCTGACTGTTTACGTTTCGAAGGTACTGCTTTAGTGCCAAGGCCAGTGCGAAGCAACCCCCGAAACTGGGCTTATATTGGATCTTTAGTGTAATGGAAAACTTGATATAACTAAAAAATCATTGTTTTAAGAATATTAATTTTATTTTCTATCATTTCGAACATCTTGTAAATTTTTTAACATGCGCTAAGCAAATGTTTATAATTGATACTCAGCAATTCTTATGTCATGGAAGGCTGACCAATACCAGGTCTGGGCCAGACTGGACTGCCAAGTCGACAGGAAAAAACTACTTATTTTAATAGAGTTAATTTCCTTTGTATCATTTTATGCACCCCGACAATTTCTCGAAATATGTACAAACCATGTTGTTGAAATAGACATTTAAAAGATTTTATTTCATGGAAGGCTGATCAGCGCCAGATTTGAGACAGATCCGACATTAGACATTTCGAGAAAATTTTTCCGCACGGGTTGTTACATTATTGCGGCATCTCGCATTTCACATTAAAAAAATAGTTCTTGTAAACCCATTTTTTGGCTTAAAACAAGAACGATTTTTCCTAAATGAGAGATGCCACAATCTCACTCGCGACATATGTGACTGGTTGCATTTCTGCCACTTCTTTTCCCAAATGAGAGATATCACAATATGACGTGGCATACATTCAATGTTTGCTGTTACAGAGAAAAGCGAATCTTTCAATGTGTTCTAAATCTAAGAATGATGAAATTTACATAAGTAAGCTTCCATTAAACAATTCCAGATGTGTGAAAATTCTCCAGAACCATACTTTTCGTGCCGCCCCTGCTCCATTTTGTAATTAACAATAGGAGTCTTCGCTGCGAGCATATATTGACACTCATAAGAGTATAATGAGATTATGCGATGCTAGGTAAGAGCATACGACGCCGAGGTTCTCTTCGCTAATTCCTTTCTCTTGATGGAGGCGGTGACTCACAGATTTCATTTCCTTTGTATCCCATAAAAAATAACCCGTTCGCGCTAACTTCCTCAAGGGCTCGCATAACCCTTCTGCTTGATGCTCGATTTTAAAATCACGACGAATGGAACAGTTGCTAGGCGCAAACCTGTTCTTTAAAAAATCACGTGATTCATCTTGCTTCTGACTAACGTACCTCATTTCACGGAATAACATCTAATTTCATCCTGATGAGTCAATAGATACCAAACTAAGATAGCAAGATGCGAAATTCGAAAAAATATTTCCGTACAAGTTCTGCTAATTACGCATGAGTTTCTCTCTATTATTGGACATCAGAATTCATATATTACATGAGCATAATGTTTTTACTCATTACTATTATTTATATGCTTTTCGCTACAAATTTGAGAAAAACTACATAGGTACATATGATTGCATAATATGACATTTTTTGGCATATATGTATATCATCTCCTATTTGAAAATGTAAACTTAAAACAACAATAATTATTATCTGTAAATTCTTAAAGTGTCACGACAGTAACGTTGTCGAATTATAAATACAAATCTGTAAATATTATCTGTCCTCATATCAAGATTGGAGACGACGCGAAGCGACATGAAAACAGACTGTCAGTTAAAAAAAATCTGCTTGGTGCCGTTATCTGTAAACCCAGTCGTGAGTGAACAAAAAAAATGGACCAATAGGATGGAGAAATGACAATGAGGAGTGAAGTGATCCTTCATTGGTGGTGAATAGTGGCGTGGTTATGGCCGAGCTTTTCTTATTGGTTACCAGTGTGTTTCAGACACGTGCTTCTCGTTGCATCCGGAATGGCTTGCAGGTCTGTTTGTGTACGATGAATCGATGATACATACGTGTTTATCATATCCCTAAATCCACACTGAATAACTCCAGTGTGATATTGTACATTTACACCTCAAGTGTAACAAAATTAAACATATGATGAAAATCTGCCAAAATTTTTTTTATATGAATTGATAGAAAACGCTCCTTTTGATCACCAGTTCTTTAATTGTCATGAAGAAATTAAATTCTGCAGTGTTGGGGTGGTACTGAAAAGCGAAAACTAGAAATTAAACTGTTTGTTCCAGCGCACAATTTTCAGATAAAGTTTGAAAATTGTAAGTACTGGTTTTCAGGACTTATCCGAGTGTGCAAATTCTTGGTTATTTATTTATTATCAAGTTTTTACTCTCTTATTCTCTCTCGCAATAATTTTTATTTTCGAGTGGTCAACGACCGTTTCAAGGTTGAACTTACAGAACGTCACAAGCCTTTAGTTAAAGAGGGTCATTCGGAATCCTCTGCAATGCACGTTATGCTCCGAACACGTTGTTTTCAATCAAGTATTATCGAAATAATAATTTAAACAAATTGATATTTACTTAAAGGTACATAAAATCTGTGCATTTTTGACTATATATATACAATGTGTTTCATTTTCCCGCCTGTGAGCCTTTTCGTAATCCTTACATCTCACATCTATTTAATAAAAATTATGGGAGACCCGGGCGAGATGAGCATATGGGGCCAAATGAGACACTGCCTTTTCTCTCAAAATATGTGGTTTTTGTTACTGCTCTTTTGAAGATTAACAGAAACAATGATATTGAATTTCTCAAAAATAACAAAAAATTATATCAAGTAAAAAAAAATAAAAACGATTGAAATGTCGACACCTGAATCCTGTTATTATCTGGTATTTTTAAACGGAAAGAAATTATTGAAAATCATAGATAATATTTTCAAGCTAAGTTTCATCGAAGGTTTTATTTATCGAAGTATCTGGGCACACCGAAAATATTTAGTTTACGCTCACCGAATTTCGGTGAACCTAGACGGCCTTTATATATATAGTAAATATTTTTCAAGTTATTTTTTCAGCATATTCAAGACGAAATTTTCATTTTTGTTGACACTGACACGTTGCGGAAAGCTTCTAAAATTAATATTTAAAATTATTATTTCTTTAAATTTTGCAGAAAAAATACCTCTTTTTATACAGTATTGTAAATGAAAAATTTCAAATAAATGGTAATTCAACAGCAGGTTTTGATAAAGACATTTATTGAAAAATATACCTTCATGATTCCAATTCAATTACTTGAAATTAGAAAAATTAAAATATATATGAAAAATTTGTGTTAAATTCACCACTGATTTGATTAATAATTTCAAATATTGATAAACCCCTTCCCCTAAGTAATTAGACTTAATTTTACCTTAAAAATAATTTATTGAACATTTTACAGAACGTGAATGGTACGAATGGTACAAATTATCGTCGTGATGCTGATTTCTATTTGCAGAAGACTATAAATAATCTTTTATGTATACAAAAAAAAATGAAGACTACTCTTCTATCAACGAAAATCAATAAATAGTTAGTGTGTCTCATCTCGCCCCAATTCGTATCTCGCGGATTTGCCTCGCCCCAGAGCATGGAGCAAGATGAGACATTTGCACAATTTATAATTTTCATATTTTTATCTCATGCTTCAGTCAAGCAAAAACTTCGATAAACGTGTTATCAATTTATTTACTCTGATATTTCTGAAAGTATATTGTATTAGAAAAATTGAGAAGTTACAGTTCTAATAACAATGGAACTACCTAACCAAGAACGAGAGAAAGTCGTCACCTTGAAGCAGCCACCTGCAATTCTGGCAACTTCACTCAATACTGTTGAAATGCAATCTAGGGAAAATTTCGTGGCAGATTTCGAAACAGAATTGTAGCACTGTGTAAATCAATTGCATCTGAAAGGTAAGGTAAAATAGATCAAATATTTCTGCTATAGACAATCAATTATAATTCAAAGATGTCTGAAGTATAATAAATAATGCTCAATTTGAAATACAGGATGTCCCAGGTCAACATGTCCGGACTTATATAGCTGTATAAGAAATCAAAAAAGAAAATGAATTTTTTTTTTCAAAAACCGTTTGAAGTTTCATTTGTTTACTTATAAAACAATTAAGCTGGACCAATCAGGAGCGCGGTACAAGCAGTCGTGCATGCGTGAGCGGGAATCCAATTGTGCCTAAGTGACCACCGTTTCTGCCTTTGGTATCCCCACCAAGGCGCTCGCTTGCATGTTACACACGGCGCGGCACGGCGGGAGGAGAGATAGAGAGAGAGAGAGAGAGAGAGAGAGAGAGAGAGAGAGAGAGAGAGCGGTGAGTGCACTCGAACTTCGAGAACAAATACCGATCTTCACGATGACAGGCAGAAAGGAGAAGTTTGATCATTTGGAGAAAGCAACGAAAAAGCCTTTGCACAAAAAGTTGGACTGAAGTACATACCACCTTGATCAAAAAGTTTTAGGACTTTATTTTTAAAATCAAAAATACAAGTTTATTCATCATAATCGA